>APFE030753318.1:0-161149 GCA_000404065.3 Pinus taeda
TGCCCTTCAAGAATTTCCCTGAAATCCCAAGGGTGCCACACCACTTGCCCTTCAAGCATCCAGTGACTACGAGGGGAAAATATCGTGCAACGTCATAGACCACTATCGTCTCTTATGTTGCGTGTTATAGTGAGACTAATGGTGCCAGGGATCAAGGAATCCGCCTTGATGCGCGCCCCCCAGTAGGTTCCACATGAGCGACCCAACTTTGGGACCTGCCCTCATGGCATCGTGATCTTCAAGACGAAGGTGTTTCAACCCTTCCAGCCCAAGTCACAACGGGAGTGCTAGTGGGTGAGATCAGGGACTCTGTCCCACCCCTCCCATGTAGTTCCATCCACCTGTACAACCCCATCACCCATATGTGAGTCATTCGGCCAAGCAACTCATATGTGCCTGCAACCATTAACATATCATCAGAATATAGATAGCCATATATAGCAGGTTTCAAAATCGATTAGAATTTCACATATAAAATAATATAAATTTTCATCAAACCAGGTGTCGTCAACTCGTCATGTGCGAGTGCCTCTGGTGGTTTTCCTGCCATACTCAATAATAATCAGTAACCAGTTTTTTCAGTGTTATTCATTGTCATAATAGCATTAATTACCATCACCTGGTCATTCACATCACCGTTCATTGTGAACCAGAACTAATGTAAGTAGCTAACATAGGGGATACCTCCATCATGGCTAGCATCATCATAACCTTAATGGAACCATACATATAGATCAAGGTTATCATCATTATAACATCAATAGAAACATGTCTATCCTTTACTACTATCACCATCATGATATCAATAGAGAATACACATAACCCTTAATTATATCATAATCATAATATTAATAGAGAACATACATAACCATCACATTCGCTGATAATAGAGTCACGTTTCTGGATTTTCATCCTGAGTTGCTCATAGACTAAAGTATGCAAGGTAAGGTCATATTAGAGTTAGGAAACTAGGGTGGGAACTACATACACCCCCTCTTAACAATGGAATTCGTCCCGAAGTCCTTAGAACATAAAGAAGAAACGACAACACATAATCTTAGGAACCCTTCCTGAAATTCTTGCCAACCTTCTGGTGGGCAGGCTATAATTCTCCCAAGGTATCTATACCACGAATTCCGTTATAACTAAAGGACTATGTCTGTGATCATTGCAACCCATAATTATTTATGTATTTAGAAACAATCAAAACCAGAAGCAGGACGATCACAATCAATATTCATCTCATGGTACAAATTAATATATGATGCATTCGACCAAGTAAAGTCATTCACACACTGTACCCCTGTAGCTTCCAATAATAGTAGTTCATTTCCAACTACGTCTATATGACCCTATAAGTGACAATGTCGGGGATAATATGTAACAAAAAGTCATTTGTATGCTCATAATTTCATCTGTCAAAGTTCTTTGTCATAAATGCTGTAATAATATTGTCGTATAAGAAAAGAGCATACAATTATTATTATTATTATTTATTCATTTTTGGCATGGTTGCGAATGAACTTCCTATCGGATTGTAATTTGTGGATGTGTTAAATTTACTTCCTGTTTATAGTGCACGATTTTGTTTACACTTAATATTTCCATTTAGGAATATTACACAAACACAGAAATGTCCATGCAAGAAGAAATTACAATAATAGGCTGCACTAGACACTATCCAATCCAAACTAGAGCAGGGCCGTGCTAAATCAAGAAAAAGAATCAAATAAAATAAAACATGTCATTTCATCTATTTAGAGACAAAATTTAATGAGGTGATGATCTATTGCACCTCTCTCATCTATTGCCCAATTCATTCATTCAAGGGTGTCCTACTCTGGTTTGTCCACCCAAATCAAAAGAATTGCACAATTCCAACTCTATTCTTGTTTGCTCCATGTACCTATTTCATTTCATGGAGTATCTCCTTTATTTTTACAACACATGTACAAGCACAAACGATAAATGGGGTACTAACGCAATGTAATTATAATTTTCAACGACAAAATAGAAATACATAAAGCAAGCTTTAAAATCTGACCTTGTAGCCTATTTTATACAACTTCTGAATTAAGACTCGACATTTCTCCCACCCTACTTGTGATAATTTCCCCCAAGTGTCTTAGTATTTGCAACAAAATGCAAAACTGACATGAGATGATCATGATTCTTCCAAGAGCACTTCTTGGTGGGAACTAACAGAAAGAAACCACAATTCAATGAGGTCCTGCAACTTCATCACACTTCTACTCTGATTGTTGTGATTTATAACTAAGTGATGCAATCCACCAATCAATGCCATGCTAACAAGTAGATCATGCCCCTCTTCAACAATCAGTAATATACCATGAATGAAATCCATATCTTATGACAACATTTCATCTATCACATAATAATCTAACTATCTTTCCTTGCTTTTCACTTGCATTTTTGTCAACCTTTCTTCACATTAAAAGTTAAATATCATTGATCTTGATCTTTAAATGCTTTATGGTAGTCATAAGCTGATATTTTTCTCTCTCAATTTCTCAAAATGGATTCTACTTGGTGCTCCATTATCGTCTCTCAAGTCAAACAATTCCTTCAATGCAACTCCAAATACTCTGTTTTTTGTTAATCTTTTAGCTTTTCAATTATTGATTTGTATTCTTGATTCTTTTTAACCAAATAATAAATGTATGAGCAGTTATTTTATTCTTCACTTGATGTCAACATTTTAAATCATCTTCATATAGAAATTTGTGTTCAATGCTTCTCAATTTATTTGACTCTTCATGCTAATGAAGTGGAGATTCTAGAGCATCTATCTCCTTATTGCTAGCAATAAAATGATCATTCAAGAGCGAGAGTCAATTTAAATACTATGTTTTGTTTGAGGAACCATTATAGTTGTTTGATAGAGCAAGGCATCAGCTTCCACAGTCCTCTGAAGTCCATCAACACTTGCTTACTCATTATATCTCGATATATTTATTTGAATCAATGTCATGCACTCGCTTTCACTTAGGCTAGGAGGGAAGGAAAATTAGGAATATTATATCTCACAAAACTTTTGACCTTCTAACCATTACCTGTGTATCCCCTTTCATCCATAATGCGTCCTTGCATGCAAATCTAAATGATCCTTATTGTTGCAACTATCAAAGATCCATCACATGTGGAAAGTGAACGAGCCCTTTATGTGGGTATCTCTATATTGTGAAAGCCTAAGAATTTCTTTTAGTAAGGACAAAGTCATGAAACTGGGCCAATCACTAGCTTTCTTAGTAGGTGCATGCTTGTCATTCTTGTTTTGGGTCTCGAGGCATTTTAGCACATTCAACTTCTAAACATTGTCATTCCACAAAACAACATTGACAAGAATTCTAATAGAGAACTACCTATTTGTCAATTACATTTTGAGAGGAGGATTGTTTTAAAAGATTTGATTATGAAGGGGTCCCAATCAAAATTTCACATTGAATACTCATAATGAAAGTCAAATTCAATCATGTTTTGATAGGGAAAGGGATACATTGCAAATAAGGCAAATAATATACGCATCATAGATGACATTGAGAACAAAGATAATTCCACGAAGAAGCAGATTATTTGATTATTCACCAATCACAAGAAGGCGATACTTTTTTGAGTTGGTTGAATCCACCTTATTTATTGAGACATTTTGATAAGGTTAACATAACAAAATTAAATAGATAATATCATACTCCAAGATTGAATACTATCCTAAACTTTCAACAATCAAAATCACTATGCAATCAAGACATACTATTATAGAAAATGGTAACCATAAATTTATTTAATCGGACATTTGGTGAAGCATAATCATTAAGCATATTGCGGTGTTCATTGTTAGCTAACAATTCCGAGGCTTTGTTAATTATAAAAATCAACGAAGTCTAATGCTCAGGTCAAGTAATTAGGATAAAAATATATATAAATATTAGTATTATATGGATACTAATGCACATAAGGCTATTAAAATTTCCATTGGATTATGGGTTATGGAAACTTCGAGCAGTTATTATGATGAGGACTTAGGTTCAAGTTTTGGGGGCCAGGCACTTCTCTGGTACGAAGTTTGTCATTTGCTGCTATTGCTATATTGTAAATTTTAAAATTAAACTACCAGTGATAACATATAGATATATGTTTGAAAACAATGAAAAAGTGATAGCGTGACTGACATCCAATACTATTTTAGAAATGACATGGATAACGAACATCCTGATTTGGTGTTAAGGTTCCATATCCTGATGGAAGACGTGATGCGTTGTCTATGATAAAATATCATCGAAATACGTGTGAAAACTTTCTTGAGGATATTCATACATTTAAGCCATATTACATATTG
Organism: Pinus taeda; assembly: GCA_000404065.3. Taxonomy (NCBI): domain Eukaryota; kingdom Viridiplantae; phylum Streptophyta; class Pinopsida; order Pinales; family Pinaceae; genus Pinus; species Pinus taeda. Next base: position 4,358 of record APFE030753318.1, read on the forward strand.
TAGTTCGTTTTCGATATTTAACCATTTATGTGCCCGTTCACCTGTTCGAAAACCTAATGAATTCACTCGCCCAACCACTCTTCTACTACGTTACTATCTAGGTGGTTGCTTCATAGATCCTCCACTAATTCGTATCCCATAGGTTACTATTTTGGGGATTTTTTTGGGTCAAAATAGGACTCATGGTACGAGAGGAGCTAGTGGGAGAAGAATTAATTCGGTAACGTGAGAAAGTTTGTATCCAAATATGTTACAAATTCAAGGTTCAGTGACCCTCATTCAAACCACATAAAAAAAAATCAAATTTGAGCTGAACCTAATCATTGTCAAATCTGAACAGGCCAAATTCATGAGGATAATGAGAAAAAAACAAGCCAAAATCTGTGTCTCTTTAATATTGTCTTATTAACGTCTTCCAAAGAACGTTAAAAATGTAATAACTCCATAAAATTATTCAAAAATACCCTCTAGATGACAATATACAAATTCAGGATGTTTTGTCATATCTTCTAAATGTTTTACTAAAGCCTCTTCGAAACTACTACATACACCCCCCTCTTATAGTTGTAGGTCAAATTTACTGTTTTAAACGGGATATTCAACGTGTCATTATTATTCTTGGCTTTATTGAACTTTATCTCAATTTATTTTAATATTATTGCCCAATTGCAAAGGGATTGCACGAAGTTGCTAGCCTGGCAAACTTATCAAGAATGTTGTCAACAATTATGGATTTTCTTGAATCAGCTACGCCAACGGTGCCTTGGCTCACAGGTCAACGACGATCTAAAGTTATGGGAGGCTCGCCGAAAAGTTCAACTGTCGATCTACGTAGCCAACCAATTGAGATAGGTAATTTAATCAGATCATTGCCTATCTATCACATTAAGAGAAAAATATTGCGTTCCTCCATTATTTGAATGGGGAAGCAAACGACGGCCTTGGGCATTATTCGCTTTACAGCCGGAGTAGCTAGTAGCATTCGAAACTACTGCATATTTCTGTGTTACCAAGTGTAACGATGGATGCGGAAGGCTAGTCCTCGAGCTGGAGCTGGAAGATTTAAATGTGTTGGCAAAGTTCAGGATGCTGCGAATTGTCAATCGTGACATCAATACAGCAATTTCGATCACAGTAGAGATCACATCAAGCTCATGGTAACGGATGCGTGTGGTAATGTTCAATAGTTTGGCGACTAACAAACTCCAGCAATTTCTCATTGGCGCGTATTAATTTTTTTATTTTTATTTTTACCCATAACAGGTCGCTCGTATTGATTTTACCCATAGTTTCATTTATTTTCCATCGACAATTACCAAATTCATTGCCGAAGGGAAAATGGATTGATTTTTCGTGCAGATGCTGAAAACGTCTTCTCATTTATTTTCCATCGAGAACTACCAAAATACTGCTTGTGCTAGATTCCAAAATGCAACAGTGTACCAGAATCTGCAGTATTCTGGATAATGAGTTTTCTTAAACAACTAAAACGGTTTAAAGGGATAGCGCAACTGAGACATGAGGGATATATGGATCATTTGCTCCCACAAGGATCACACAGATCTTTGTGTTTTGGTTGAAATATCGGAGCAAGTTGCAGGTTGTTATTATTATTGTTGCCCAAAATGACATGGAAAGGTATACTTTTGTAACTGACCACTTTACTGTCAATTTTTGAGTTACATTCAAAGAAATTTTGATGTCGTTGATGCACGTAATTTGCAGAGGAGTGGAATGCGTATTTTGCTGAGGCACCGAAAAACATATATTTCTCTGACGATGAGCAGAATTTTATGGATCACCATGACGAAGGTGACGATGGGGAGTCAAACAAGAACGAAGACGTACACACTTATAATTATACGTTACATAGTCCTGAAATACATACAAATTTTCTGGTTTTCAGATGTGAATGTTCTGGTTTTTTTTTAATGGTTGTTTTCGTTTTATTTGAACAGGAGGATATTTTTAGAGTTCCTGCACAAATCTGTGTTTGGGTAAAGGAATTTGAGAAGCCAGAGAGTGAAGAAGAAGCTGAATCGGAGGAAGGACGAGAAAGGTCGATATGGTGGATTCCTGATCCGAGCAAGCAACGAGCCTTGGCTGAAGCATTCAGTACTTTGTAGTTCTCGCAGTGCGATCACGTGCTAGTCAAATCAACCATGATAATATTTTCACATTTTGAAATAAAATTGGGCCACCTTAGTTTCGTCTACCACAAATATATGAATCAACAATTACATTTTACGAAAAGGCAAAGACATGAATTCTTAAGGACTTTTTCCTGCAAAGGAATAATTTTCCCATTTATTTAAGTTTTGTTCATTATCTTTCTTTATCTAAGATCAGTTATACCACAGTGAAATTTTGGGACTTATTTGTTTCTTTATTGGAAATTGGGTTTTTGCTCATTCCCTTTCTTTACATAAGATCAATTATAGAGTAGGGCAGTTACAAAACATTACTGGGACCAAATCAAAACATCGGAACTATCTGGATCATAATAGAAAAAAAGATTAGGAGTTGCCATTACCTCCAGCTGTGGGAGGCAAGTGTAGATGACTGTACATGCCCTCACCACAACGATTGATAAGAGGGACCAAAGAACAAAGTTATGAAGTGATGACTAATGATAAAGCGATCAGTGAAAATAATATTGAAAACAGAATGCTCTGTGCTTCAACCAACGATGCTTGGTGAACAATTCAATGGAGAAGTAGCTGGAGTATCTCGATGAAGACAAAGATGGAGACTGTGCCGTGGTCGGCTCAAATTAAAGCATAATTTGGATATAAATTGAAATTATACACAGGTCGGGCAAAAAATATTATACGTTGGGCATGTAGAAACAAACATTTTAGGCTTATCATTTTAGATGAATCGATCATATCCTCTGCTGAAATAGCGAGGACATCAAACTTGAAAGATCTTGTTTTTGACAAAATCTCGGAGGCAAAGATTTTAGAAAATTGTTTGCAGATCAATTGACATATTATCCTGGCTAAGTTGGTTTGTTCGGTCACACCAGTATTGAAGCCTTTTGATTAGCGTCCAAAAAAAACACTATCAAGTGCGTGTGAGAAAGTTTATCAAAGTAGCTTCCTGTTGGGTTAATTATTTCTAATGGATGACATTTGACTGTCACATTGTTATTAATTTTTTTTTTTTTTGCTATCATATAATAACTGATCTTAGGCCCAGTGTGTGAACCTAGGCTCTGATCCCAAGTGTAACGACCCAACTAAAAACAGTGAAACGACCCAACTAAAACAGTGAAATGTCCCAGCTAATTTTTATTTTTATTTTATTTTTTTTAACACAACAATTACAACCGGAAAACAAACACTTTGAGATTTCAATTTCATTAACACATACATCATTGATGTTCATTTCAGGAAATAACACCACATTTATATACTTTTAATCTAAGGTCAAGTAGTAACGAAATACACATGTACCATACACCGGAGAGGCGATATTTCTCTTGCTCTGTTGTCGCTGGTATTTCCTTGTTGCTGGTCCGTCTGCGAGTGTATGATGACGCACTTGATCCGAAAACGAGACCCACCGGTTAACCTCCCAGCCTACTCCTTGGGTACTCTTCTTCCCCGCAGAACCCCGAGCTGCAATGGGGTTGTACAATGGAGGAAGAATCTAGCTGGCAGAGGAGAGCAACCTTAGCTCAAGAGTCCCCTCTCTAAAAAGAAATCCTCTACCTCACCAAACTCACTATAGCTTCGTAGTCACTGCTTTGACATCATATCATACATCCAACCATAGGGTTCCCAAAAAGTCCCTTCTCTCATGGCTTGCCCCTTCTTTTATAGGAGTCCTCATAGGTGACACTTGGCATGTCATGCATAATTATAATATTTTTCTTTTAATTTAATACTTGATTATTCACCTACCCATGTGTCATTCTCTCAGCAAGGGTCACCCAAAATTATTTACTTAACTTTTTATTTAAAACTAATATTTTCCTCACCTCACAAGATTCCTATTTCTTCTCCTAGTTGTCTCTTTATTCCCCCATTTTATTCTTTAAATTGTGTTTATTACTTGGAGTCAATTAATGAGTCAAGATTTTATCCCCAATCTACTTCCTACATTAACTCAGGTTATCTCTTAGAGGATATTCTTATGTTGATTGATGCCACATGGAGCTTCTCTACAATTCTCTAAATTTAATTTATTTTCTTATTTTAATTCACCTTCCTATTTTCTTAATTAAGTTTAATTGGTTTAGGATTAATATTTATCCTTACAATATGTTTGTCTTCCCCTTTTATCTAATTAAACCACCTCATCTACCTAGAATTTTCCAACATGGGGAGGGTGGAATTTTTAAGGTACTCTATCTATTTCTTTCTATGATCCTCCTTATTCCAAGTTTTATTTTTGATTTAATTTCCTTGGTTTCCAATCATCATTTTCCCTTGGTGTAACTCCCTAGCTTTCATTCCTTACTTGTATTTATTTTTGTTATTATTTATTTTTAATGATTCCAAGGGTGCCAAGTTTGGTTGTGCCCTTCAAGAACTTCCCTAGAAGTTCCAAGGGTGCCACACCTAACAGTTTAATTGTGATGCCAAGGGTGCCAAGTTTGGTTTTGCCCTTCAAGAACTTCCCTAGAAGTTCTAAGGTTGCCACACCTAACAGTTTAATTGTGATGCCAAGGGTGCCAAGTTGGTCGTGCCCTTCAAGAATTTCCCTGAAATCCCAAGGGTGCCACACCACTTGCCCTTCAAGCATCCAGTGACCACGAGGAGAAAATATCGTGCAACGTCATAGACCACTATCGTCTCTTATGTTGTGTGCTATAGTGAGACTAATGGTGCCGAGGATCAAGGAATCCGCCTTGATGCGCGCCCCCCAGTAAACTCCTCATGAGCGACCCAACTTTGGGACTTGCCCTTATGGTAGCGTGATCTTCAAGGAGAAGGTGTTTCAACCCTTCCAGCCCAAATCACGACGGGGGTGCTAGTGGGTGAGATCACGGACACTGTCCCACCCCTCCCATGTAGTTCCATCCACTTGTACAACCCCATCACCCATATGTGAGTCATTCGGCCAAGCAACTTATCTGTGCCTGCAACCATTAACATATCATCAGAATATAGATAGCCATATATAGCAGGTTTCAAAATCGATTAGAATTTCACATATAAAATAATATAAATTTTCATCAAACCAGGTGTCGTCAACTCGTCATGTGCGAGTGCCTCTGGTGGTTTTCCTGCCATACTCAATAATAATCATTAACCAGGTTTTTCAGTGCTAGTCATTGTCATAATAGCATTAATTACCATCACCTGGTCATTCACATCACCGTTCATTGTGAACCAGAACTAATGTAAGTAGCTAACATAGGGGATACCTCCATCATGGCTAGCATCATCATAACCTTAATGGAACCATACATATAGATCAAGGTTATCATCATTATAACATCAATAGAAACATGTCTATCCTTTACTACTATCACCATCATGATATCAATAGAGAATACACATAACCCTTAATTATATCATAATCATAATATTAATAGAGAACATACATAACCATCACATTCGCTGATAATAGAGTCACGTTTCTGGATTTTCAGCCTGAGTTACTCATAGACTAAAGTATGCAAGGTAAGGTCATATTAGAGTTAGGAAACTAGGGTGGGCACTACACACACTAAATGGCGTTGAGATTCTGTCTCTTGTTCCAGAGGCATATTTACCCCCCCCCCCCCCAGACTAGACCTAAAGAAAAAGAATTAGAGAAAAACAGAACCAGTAACCGCTTATAAAACGAATGATAATTTACCCTTAAAACCCAGTTGTTAAACTAAGAAATTTTGAAAACCATAGATGACTTGAAAATTAGGGACTTGCTCCCACAATTATTAGGGTAAAGATTTCACACAATTAACTACCAATAACCAAACCCTTGAAAATCACAGGAACTTTTCCCAAAAGGAGAAACTGAAGGGCAACCGACTTGAATTTACATGATCGACTTTGTAAAACCCTATAGAGAAAAATATTTATTTGGCATAATCTACCATGCTGCAGAAGGGATTCAACCCATGCCCAAATACACGCAGATTCTACAAATCGAAACCAACCAGGATCGGTTCGCTAGTGTAGCCACGATAATCATTATTTTCCCACAACAGATACCCAAATCCTCTGATGAACGACAAATGGAAAACTAGGTAACTCAAATCTTAAAGGACCAACGTAATTTTTTATCAGGGATTATATGAAGGAAAAGCTATTATTGAATGAGAGGGGCTCAAAACTGCGATGCCGAACCATTTGGGAATTGAAATATGTGTTTGGTCAATTTAGAGTGTCCTAAATTGCTGCATTTAATTGTCAATCCGAGATTCGTAAGCTGACGAAGTGTGGCACACTATATGTGCAAGATAACCTATTTCTTACTTTTGTCATTTTTTATTTTTAAGTTTTGGGGGTTCTTATCTTTGTTGATTTCCTAATGTGAGATGGAAATTCTAAAAGACAAGTATGGATATAAATGTTCAAGGCAATGATGTCCTTTATATTTATTTCCAAAACTTCAAACTTTCAAAAAGGTTTTACAACATGAAATGATGAAATTAATTCCTAAGAGAAAATGAAAATGTGCCACTATTCTAATCAAACAAACAATGAATTATTGATCATGGAACCATTATCCCTGCTGCTATCTAAATACAAAAGAAACCGTACTCAAAGAAATCCAAAAACTGCAAGCAAAGTAAAGCTAAAATCAAATTACATCAATTCATACTCTGACCCCTCGCCCTTAGTCTCGCTATGGCTTTCGGAGGTAATCATAAACAACTTGAGCAATCCGATATCTAATTTGCAGGAAAATAAATTAATATCAAATTACACACTCATACTTCAATCCCTCACCATTAGTCTCGCTATGGCTTTCGGAGGTAACTGAAAATGACATGAGCAATTCAATAACTAACTTGCAGAAAAATAAACTAATATCAAACTACACACTCATACTTCAATCCCTCACAATTAGTCTCGCTATGGCTTTCAGAGGTAACTGAAAATGACATGAGCAATTCAATATCTAAACTAACTAATAAACCCAATGAACAGAACTGAACTAAACAAAACAGTGCTGGAATTAAAAACTAACAAAAATAAATCAGCAGAAAGATAAGACTGTTTCCATGTCATTAGTCATTGTAAAACTATGTGCAAATGCCCGAGCTGCCTACTGTAATCTGGAACGAAGACACTGATCAGTTAACAACATTATAAAAGCATGTAAAATTATGGACAGAAATAAAACGTGAATACCATAAGCAATGCAATATATACACGTGAATGATTATGGCATAAGGAACGTAAAGAAATAAAGCATGAAACTATACAGCAATAAACAAAACCTCGGTGTGTACAGGGGCCCTCTGCACAACCTCGGGCAGTCAGCTATCAACCACAAATTGAGCTTATAAACAGAGTCTTCTCGTGTATTCAAAATGTAGTCATAACACAAAAATAAATTCATGGCACAGTGGGCTCGTTAACAATCAAAATTACATTACAAAATCTAGCTACTATGTGTATGAGAACGCATTATTTATAACAGAGGATGACATAACTACTTTCCTACAATCTGCACTGATAAGAGACACGTGAACAACCACGTCCAAGAATCTAGCATTATGGCTGCCGTGAAGATTAAATCTTTGGAGGGTGGTTGTTGGATTCAGCTTATGGAGTAGTCCACAGGTGTTGATATGTCCCCTAAGATTTAGGAACGGCCACGCAAGTCTTCGCATGGTGAAAAACGGATTTCTATCACCGTAGGACTCTTAGGTTGACCACCGCTTGACTACCTTTGACCATGACCTTCTTTGGTGAATTCGACTGAGCCAATAGGACTCGGTCCATATCCATGTCATTTCCAACTTGCCCATGTGGCTTTATTTGCCTGAAGACACTTGCGATATTGATTTTAACAAAATGGTTGTGGAAAGTTGAAGCAATTGTGGAAAGTGACAAGATTCCGCAGCTCAATGAGCAAAAATCTAATTCAAACAGCAGACACAAAACATAGTTAAAAACCACTTTAAATGCTCTTTTATGATTAATATGCAATGACGTTGATGACTTAAGAGGTCCAAGTAAATGGAAAAAGTCTAGAAAGGTGTATAGGAAAGATGCAAGTTTGGGACTCAACAATATGTAACTGTTAAATGTGGTGGAGTGCATAGGTTCTAGCTACCTTGTTTCAAAGAAGTACATAGGAGAGCATGCCAGAGTCACAATTCTATGTGATTCCGAGTATCATGAATTTGATATTGAGCTTTCTACTCACAAATGCCAAGTCCTTGCACATATAAAGGGGAGGACTCCATCTTATTACATCATAGCTGGATTTGTTATATCAGCTCTGTCAGCACCATACCTTCGTTCTGAATATGGAAAGGATTATGACTACGGCGCTCCAGTAAAACTGTTTGGACAAGCTACTGCATTCTATGGCATGAATATAAGATGAACGGTTGGTGGTGATTTCTCAGGTTTTGGTGGCAGATATAAATATTTGTTATGAGGATGTTGTAAATACACAGGTCCTGGCTTCTAATGGAGTGCATGAAAATATCTCAGGCATCTTGCAGACATGGTGGAAAACTGTGAGGATGACTTTTTGAGATATGACCTGGAGTACCAACAGATTGTTGTTTTGGTGAAAAAAATAAAAATAAAAATAAAAATAAATAAATAAATAAAAATTCGAAGGAAGCAACTACCGATATTCTTGCAACACATTGCATACCTTTCGCTATGTCTAGTGATTTGAAAACATGAATCAGTTTTCCAGAGGCGACAATCCTTACATTCTGATCCAATTATTCGGATGAATATTGTTAGCTACTTCCACAACATGATAGGAAATATGCTAGGCTGGGGATATCAAGAGAGTACTACTCTTTTTGTTTTTGGCTATGACTTTCAATAAATTAACAGGTTTCAAGGCCTAGATTTTGAACCTAAGCTCTGATACCACGTGTCCTAGATCTATATTCTCAAATTTTAAATGCAATAAAAGGGAAATAATTTTTTTTCTAACAAGACATTTAAACAATGATAATTTACCATTTAAAATATAAATCCTACAATTTAAATAGTGAACATTTCATTTCAATCACTTACATGAGTAATCTATGCATAGAGGAATACCTGTATTGATAGCCAGGTGGAGATGTCGTTGAGTTGCTACTCCTGCTGGAACGCTCCTCTTGACTACCGACTAGATTTACCTCCCAGCCAACTAGGAAGTAATTCCTAGCCCAGGAAACCTCCACAAGTTCCCTAGCCCTCCGAGCCCAAGTCCAACCAGATGTAGTGTGTCCAAGATGAATAATACTCCCCTCCTCTTTCTCAAACAATTCCTCCAAAACCACAGCCAAACCAAAACCAAAAGTAAGACCAATCCTCCCCTTCCTCTTTTCATCCTTCCCCTTTTATGCCCCCTTCTCTTCTCCACCTCAACCACCTCTCATTAATGTCATAAATTCTCCCTCATCCTTACATTTGACTTCTCTTCTCACAAGTAAACACGAGAGGACATTTGGGAATGTGATATGAATATAAAATTGGGTAATTAATTGGAGAGGACCATGTTTTCTCCCAAGTAAATATTTTGGGGATGAGAGATGAATATATAAATTGGTAATTAATTGGAGAGACCCATGTCTTCTCCCAAGTAAATGTGAGAGGACATTTTGGGGATGAGAGATGAATATATAAATTGGTAATTAATTGGAGAGGACCATGTCTTCTCCCAAGTAAATCTGAGAGGACATTTGGGAATGTGATATGAATATAAAATTGGGTAATTAATTGGAGAGGACCATGTCTTCTCCCAAGTAAATGTGAGAGGAAATTTTGGGGATGAGAGATGAATATATAAATTAGTAATTAATTGGAGAGGACCATGTCTTCTCCCAAGTAAATTTGAGAGGACATTTTGGGAATGAGGTATATATATATATATAATTTGGTAATGAATTGGAGACGACTATGTCTTCTCAAAATTTAAAAATTTGGGGAGGTAAATTACAAAATTTATATCAGGACCAAATTTACAGTTTCACCAATGTAGGTATGTACCAATATTTATTGATAATTATAAGTCCATATTTTAAAGAAATTTAAACATTTAGTAAAATTTGCAAGATAAGATTAAATAGGGCATTACATGGAGCCCCAAATTTCCTCCTCACCCAGAGAAAAATTTAAATCACCTGCCAAAATGGCCACCCCAAGACCCAGCAAACTCAACCCTGCAACCCACTCCCAAAACATCCGCTTGCCCACATATGGCACATATGTGTTGATGAAGCGAATTCAACACTTCAAGCCCTTCTCATACCTCGACAGAATAATCCATGTGCACTAAGAATAAGCCCTTAGATCAAAATAGGAAGGGTTCCACATCACCCTAATTCCCCTGAGAGACACGTGACATCGGTGGCATAGGCACACACCACCCGTGACATATTGGCAGGAGAGCCTCCCACATTTTTTCTCGTGTTATCATGGTCTCTTGAATAAAGAGCAGAGCAGGTTTCTGTGATATCATTAAACCATAAAGGGAGCTTATTTTTCTGGCCACTCCCAAGCCTTTGATATTCAGAGAGAGGACATTCACGGAGTAATCCGTTTAATATTCTTGGCATCTCAAAGCACTTGAAATACCCCATCTTTATTCCCCCATCAATCTAGGATGACAAAGAGATATATACAGAAGGAAATATAGGTCCGAATGACTAGGATCCTTTGTCCCTTTTGAAGGCAACTCAAGATGCTCCATAGCACAACACGAGACCTTCGTGTATCTTTATCCCCTTTTTTTCCACATGGTCACATTCCACCTAGATGAGGGGCAGACAACCTCCACAAAATCAAAAGAAAAAAACGATCATTTGATAGTCAATGAGACAAGTCCCTGTGACACTCTTAATAACTCCTCCAATTCCCTGTCTGGAGACAGGTCCGATTCCTCCCTCATCCCAGGAGGAGACTTGGGAGAGCCCAAAGAATCTAAAGAAGTAAACCTAACTCCCTCTATCCCATGAGAACCCAATTTTTTAAAAGAAAGTTTTAACCTCCCACCCCCACCCCAGGCTGATATACCCCATCCCGAAGAATCCCCAATCTCGAAAGAGTTCAATGCACTAAAATTTTGGAAGTCCTTCAAACTTTCCGACCTTAGCCCTACCAATAGGGAGTCTGCCATTATATGTGGGGATGACATGGAAGAAGAGCACACCCCATTCAAAACCTAAATAGGGGGAAATTGGAAAATAGAACCCACAGTAGAACGTTTGACAACTTCATTTATAGAATAAATAACAGAAGCATGCGAAATAGAATTACCTGTGTAAGTCTCCTCTAGGGAGAGTCCCTCCACTATAGTACCCTGATCTGCATCCTTCCATTCTTTTATATGCGGGCACCATCACTGGTTTGCTGAATTTTTGCAGGTAGCCATTAAATGACCCATCTAAGGACATCAAATACTCCTATAATGCACTCCCCAATAATCAATCTAAATTAAGAGGGTATGTTGGCTTCACCTTAATTCTAATTCCACTAATAGATCCTCTCTCATATCCATCTCCACAAGCACCCATGCTACCCTCTTATCCAACTACCCCATACTGCCTTCATCCCAGAAAATAAAAGTCCCAATTTGATCTGCAATCTCCTTTAGCACCACCGAATTCCACAACTCAATGGGGAGACAAGGATTTTTAGCCCATACCAAATTCATGTGTGTTGTCTCAGAGAAAAGATCAAAACCCACTCGCCATCTCTGAAGAACCAATACCCACTACCTTTTACCCATGGTTCCTCCATAATTCGCCCTGAGTCCTCCAGACATAGGAAGTGGAAAACCATCCACCCATTATACAATAGACTCACCTTCTGGCGGTATTTCAGGATAGGATACCAATGCATACTAACCCAACTCTTAATTTGTTCCCCCAACATTTGTAAATGCACCCACCACCCCAACAATGCATGGTCCCTCAGGCGCTCTACATTCCCCCATTAAGAATCCCCCCAGGAGAAGCAGTGACGACCCAAATGTTTCCTTCAGAGGTTTTTGACAGGGTTTCTTCCCTCTGTATAACTGATTCCCCAACCTCTCCTAGAATGCCCCTTCTACTGCCACTCCACTCCCAACTTCTAGAGAGTTACATGGATCCAGTGTCAGCCTTAGGACGAAACTAGTTCCCTATAATAAATCATTCGTTTTCTCCGAACAAGGTAGCTTCAACAACGACTAACATGACAATGGACCTCCTGCTTTGCTTGTATAGTTAACCCAATAAGATTACCAGGACAAAGCAAAGGGGAGGGTTCTAGGATGTCCGATATATCGCTAGTCATATCGACGCAGAGCCTTATGACACTTGTCACACATGCAGGAAAACTACTGCCACTAATGAGAAAATACAAATATCGGGCCTTCTGTGAACCACCCTCTAGAAAACAAACCATTCAGAAAGGGAAAGCAGAGAGGAGGCACACTAAAATATGCACCGCTCTATAATAGTCTGGGTACCTTTGAATTTAATCCCCAGTATGAGCCCATTAATAAGATGAAATTGTTAGAGGGTAGGTGTAACAACCCAACTCCCTCCGACATGGCCAACAATTCAAATTTCAGAGCCTCTGGATACTGAGTCGAGTAGTAAAAAACCCATTCAAAGGTCCAATACCAAAGAGTCGAAGTCATACAATTGCACCCACCTGCATATCTTGAAATCTATAATCCTCAATATGACGCTCCAATATTTCTTCCTGACGCGTCTTCTATTTAACTATATCCCTATGAGAATAGAAAATGAAAAATCTTAATTATACCACAAATTTGTTGTATCTTTTTTGAATATGTCACATTCACCCACTTATTTATGGTTGTCAGAACATAGTCCCATGAAGACTCCTCCTTCCACTGCTCAGTTCTCAACCAACCTTGTACCAAATTTTCAACCCTGTATATAGAGCAAAACAAAATTAATATAAATGTTGTGTCTGAGATGAGTCTTCGACTCCTTCTGGTCGAAAAGTGTAGTTGTAACCAAGAAAAGTCGACATTAGTCCAGTCGTTGTTCCTATCCATTTTCTCTGTTTTCGCGGGTTTTTGGGCTTCCCGATAGTATTTTTCCGCTCGGCTAAGGGTGTCCCTCTTTCGATATTTTCGATATTTTAAGGGATTTTTGGCTTTGGCATGATTTTTAATAGTTTTATGAAGATTTAGAGGGCATTCTTGGATCCATTTGGATCATGCCTTCCCACTGAAAAAGGCTTTTGGACCACCAAAAAGTTGGTTTTCAAGAATCAATCAAGTGAGGATACAACTGCGTCACTTGTCCAATCTCTATCCATTTTTCACTGTTGGGTTTTGAACCTTTGAGTCCAATCCTTAGGTACTCAACATCTCCTTTGCATGTTGTCCTCACCTTCCTATCCAGAATTTATCTTCCTGCAACTCATTGAGGTATTTAGGCAACAGATCATCAATGGAAGGCAGTTGACTTTGCTCTTCATGATCTTCAATTAATGAAGGTTCAAACAGTCTCAAATTTTCTACATTTACTACTGAATAGATGTGCATGTATGTTGGCAGATCAAGGCAGAAAGCATTCTCACCAATTTTCTCAATGCCTTTAAAGGCCCATACCTTATTGGTTTTAGCTTCTTTCCTTCACCTTGCATTTTGTCCTTGCTGATATATAACCAAACTTGATCGCCAACTTGGAAGTCGTGCTCCACTCGGTGTTTATCATGCCTGGCCTTGTATTTGGCTTGGCTCTTTTCCAGCTGTTCCTGCACTGCCTAGTGAATCTCTTGGATCTGTTCAATGAATTGGGTTGCTTTATCCACATCACTGTATCTAGCAACTGCTATATCTTTTTCAAAGATAAAATCCAAGGGAGACCTTGGGATAAAACCAAAACAAGTCTCAAAAGAAGATCTCTATGTAGAAGAATGTTTAGCACAGTTGTAAGCATGTTGCAATTAACATAAATGTTCATCCCAAAGCTTGGGATGCTTGCTGCAATAACCCCTGAGCAACTGGATCACTATCCTGTTGACTACCTCTATTTGGCCATTTGTCTGTGGATTAAAGGCTGTTATTTTCTTCAGTCTAATGTCCATTAATTCCTACAAACTTGACCAAAACTTCCCAACAAATCGGGAGTCTCAATTAGATACTATGGAAGTGGGTAACCCGAAATGTACTCAGACATGTTGAAAGAAAAATTTCATTGTTTGTTCAGTTGTAATCTGCTTATTACAAGGTATTAAGATACACATTTTGCTGAACCTGTCCACAATAACATATAAATAGTCATGTCCCTTTTTAGATTTTGGCAATCCCCCCAACAAAGTCCGTGGAAACACTTTCCCAAGGACAGGAAGGGACTGGTAGTGGAGTGTACAAGCCTAGTTTTCTATTGTTGGGCTTGCTTTTAGCACACATGTTACACACTCTTATATATCTAGAAATTGTTTCATGCATTTTTGGCCAATAGCAATATCTTTGAAGTTGTGCAATTGTTTTGCTTACACCAAAATGACCTGATATTAGAGAGGTATGTGCCTCCCTAATTATGTTAGTTCTCTCTGTTTCTGGAATGCATAGCTTTCCCAAATGATACAAGAGTTGGTCCTTAATATAGTAATCCAATTCTTCTACCTTTTTGCCATTACTTAAAGCTGCATATACATCTTTAAAGTCTATATCTTGAGCATATTGTTCAATGCAGCTTTCATGCATTACTGAGTTATGCTTAAGTATAGTAGATGCATTTATGATTGGTCTGGACAACATATCTGCAACTTTATTGTGTATGCCCTTTTCATATCTGATGACTAAATGAAACTACTATAGGAAACCCATCCACCTATAGTGTCTTGATTGTTGCAACTTAGTTTGTGAGTGTAAATATTGAAGTGGTTGATGATCAGCATGTATAACTATTTCTTTTCCCATTAAGTAATGTTTCCACTTTTTCACACTCTGGACTAATGCATATAATTCTTTATCATATGTAGGATAATTAATGACTACAGAATTAAAAGTCTCAGAATGGTAGCATATGGGTTTACCATGTCGCATCAACACTACTCCCATGTCATAATCACTAGCATTTGTTTCGATCTCAAATGGTTGTTGGAGATTTGGCAATGCTAGTACTAGCATTGTACTAATTTTTTCTTTCAAGGTCTCTAAGGCTTTCTGTTGTTTTCCTCCCCACTGAAACACCTTGTTCAATCCTGTCAAAGCATGTAAGGGAGCTGCAATTGAGGAAAAGTTAGCAATAAACTTTCTCCAATATTGTGCTGACCCTAGGAAGCTTCTAACTTTAGTAGCAGACTTGGGTTTTGGCCATTTCACAATGACTGCAACCTTAGAGGGATCTATCTTCAATTCACCACCCCCTACTATATGACCCAAATAATTCAAATATGTTTTTCCAAATTCACATTTTGATATTTAACATAGAGATTTTCCTTTTTCAAAACATCTAGAGTCTGCTTTACATGCTGCAAATGTTCTTCCCATGTTTTACTAAATACAAGAATATCATCCAAATATACAATTACAAAATCATCAATAAAAGGCCTGAGTACATAATTCATTACTCTCATGAAAGTGGTAGGAGCATTAGTCAAGCCAAAAGGCATAACTAGCCATTCATACAACCCTTGCTTTGTTTTGAAAGCAGTCTTCCATGCATCTTGCTCTGCTACTCTAAGCTGATGGTAACCACTACGTAGGTCCAACTTGGAAAAGTAAACAACCTCTTTCAGCTGATCCAATAGATCATCTATTCGAGGAAGGGGATAATGATTCTTGATTGTTATTTTATTTAGTGCTCGATAATTAATGCACATCCTCCACGAACCATCCTTCTTTCTCACCAACACTATTGGGGATCTGCATGGCAATGTGCTTGGTCTTATGAAACCTTTATTGAGCAGCTCTTGTACCTACTTCTTGATTTCTGCACTCTCTAAAGCGGATAACCTGTACATTCTGATGTTAGGCAATGGAACATCTTGCTACAAATTAATATCATGTACAATTTCCCTTTTTGGTGGTAGACCTTTAGATTCTTGAAATAAGATATCATATTCTGAAACAACCTTTTCTAAATCAGCTCGTTGTTTAGCATCCAACCTTCAAATACATTGGTCTTATCAGGTTTCTTTTCCTTTACAACCATCAATAAAAATTGCTTGCATGAATTTACAATTCTTTTCATCTGCCCTGAGTTTATGAGAGTATAATTATTCTTGAGTTTGTGAGCTCTTACAATATATTCTATCACATCTTTAACAAGTTGATACTTATTTTCAGTTATAGAATATGGATTTTCTATCATACAAGTAAGGACTTCCTAAAACAATTCGACATATATCCAAGGGAACAATATCTAACTCAACCTCATCCACAAATGTTGACCCAAAAGAAAACCTAAGTTTACATAGTCTAGTCACTTGTATTTTTGTTTTATCACATACCCAACCTAATGGATATGGCTTCTGGTGAGGTGTGGTTAGCAGTACCAATTTCTTTACAATTGCTTCAAAAATTAATTTTACTTGTGTCACATTGTCAAACAAAGTATCAATATTTTGATGCTTGGAAATAACTCTAATATGAAAAATCTCTTGTCTTCTTCTCTCATTTTCTTCACTATCAATAGTTTGGGCATAATTACTAGTAGATGCTTCAGAATTTTTACCTTTTATACTTGTGGCTGCAATTGTTGTTTCATCACCTGAGTTTGACCCCAAATCTTTTTGTATAGTAGCGTCAGTCTTCTTCTTCTTGCCATCGAACTTCTTGGGTTTCAACTTTGGATGCCAAGACTAGCAATGTTCATCATCATGTCCATCCTTCTTGCAGTGAGTGCATGAAGGTTTGGCCTTTTGTATAGTATTGTCCTTCCTCTCTTTCCATTTCTTCTTCCTCTTTTCCTTGTTCTTGCTTGCAGTGGGTTTTAATGATCCCCCAATCTCTGGGTTCACATTCTTGCCTCTAGCCTCTAGATGGGTAGCTTGAACAGATACCTCATCTATGCTAGTAGGGTTAAACATGAGAATGATATGTCTCAAATAACTATGTAGACCACCTATATACTTCAACAAAGTTTTAGGTGAGTCTAAAGAAATGCCTAGAATCAAAGATCTTTTTCTAAACTCTTGAGTGTAGCTTTGTACACTTTACCCTTTTAATTGGCAAAGAGTTTGCCAACTCATCATAGCTTGCTGTATATAAGCTGGTGGATAGAATTTCTTTTTAATTGCAAAAACAAATTCACTCCAAACAGAAAGAATTTTACCATGCTTCTTCAAGTTAGCTTGTGTTCTGCCTTCCCACCATACCAAGGTAGTTCCTCCAAGGCGTAGGCTGGCCAGCTGAATCTTACTTCTGTCTGAGTCAATATTTTATACCCTTCAATACACATCAATCTGCCTGATCCAGTTATCTAGCTTCTCTGCATTTAACTCTCCTTCATATATTGGCAAGTCAAATTTAACATCTAATTTAATCAAAGATATTTTCTTCTTTTTAATTTCAGGACTATCAGGAGGTGTGGGAAGATTTTCTTCTTTCCCTTTGCCTTTAGAATGGTCATTTAGGAGAGATACTTCTACTCCTTTGTCATGTTTGGAAGCTAAAGAATCTTCACTTCGACCTTTCTTAAATTCTCTATACATTTCTTCTACCATAGCTCTCATGGTCATGAAACTATCCATGAACTGAGAGTCTGATTCCGAGGGAATCTCTTCTGACATTTTCCTCCTAGTATAGACTCTACCAATTGTTGGGTTAGATTCAACCAATTCTCCTTCTCCCAATTTAAGCTTTGATCTAGTTATCATTCACAAATAGTCCAGCACAAGCATGTCTAACCTTAGCAACCTAAAGATCTGATACCACTTAATTTGAAAATGAGATCTAAGACAATTAATAAGGTATTACAGACTTATATGGATTAGTCTATGTCATTATATGCAATGGATCGATAAGATTGTGAAATGCACAGACAATGAAGCAGTAAACAAACATAATAGATACCACATGACACAACAAATTTAATAAGGAGTTCACCCAATACTCCTAGGCTACATCTCTTGGGTCCAGCCTTCAGTGGTGGCCTCTCTATTTCGTCTTCAGGTAGAGTTTTTCTGACAACGGTGAGCTCAATTTGAGCCTCACACACAACAGAATATAGCAATAAGAGTTCAATTGAACCTCTCAAGTTCCCTATGAGTAAACAGACTCCCCTAATGCTCTCTTTCCCAACTCTATCTCGGCACTTGCCTGAATGCTGCTCCCCCCATTATGCTCTTTGTCTGTGGCTTTTAAAGCCAACCACACTGCCTGTTCGTTTCACATCCTCGAACCTTAATCTCCCTGGCTTCTAAACGCTTAGAATCCCTATGCCAGTGTTATTCAATCATTTTTTAACGCTTAGAGAGGAGGTGGCCACCATTCTGTAACGCCATAGTGTCGCGGGCCTCTGAAACTCCTCAAACGGTCGTGCTCTATCAGACACAGGGAAAATGTGTATTAACAGAGAAAATCGTGTCGCGGGCCTCTGAAACTCCTCAAACGGCCGTGCTCTATCAGACACAGGGAAAATGTGTATTAACAGAGAAAATCCGCCAAAAACTCATATATTGGACTTTAAAAGTCCTTAAATATTCTTCATTCCCCTATCGGGTCCATTCAAAAGTCGCCATCACATCTCGGAAGGGCTCTATCTCTGTGTATTTCGTTTAATGTGAAAATACATTAAAACACTGTAAATCCCCGCATTCCAGACTTGAAATATTGTTTAAGATTGTTGATACACCCTTTTGGGTCCACAACATCACATCAAGGCTTTTCCCTTTAGTTTTTTGTTTGTTCACGAAAATACAATTTACAAAGGAAAACTTAGTTTTCCGGACTTCAAAATACATGCAATGCCGCCTATTTTATGATCGGGTCCACAATATCACTGCCTTTATGGTTATTGACCCCACTATATTGCATAGTTCCGATGCGATGCAGCAATGCGATATATCGCAATAGCTCATCGTAATAACCCTCGGGCCATTGTAAAGCGCTCCACTGCATTCTCCGATAGCGATCCTGCGACGTGATATGGGTCGTCGCCATATATGTGTTTTGAGCGCCAATATCCCTGTTCTGCGAGTCCCGATTGCGATTGCTGATCCAATTTGGACCGTTGATCGGCTAGATTGGATGGCTACTGTGCATCACTCTGTTCTGCCTCCGATAGATCCATTTTCTCTGTTTTCATGGGTTTTTGGGCTGCTCGATAGTGTTTTTCCACCCGGCTAAGGGTGTCCCTCTTTCAATATTTTCAATCTTTTAAGGGATTTTTGGCTTTGGCGTGATTTTTAATAGCTTTATGAAGACTTAGAGGGCATTCTTGGATCCATTTGGATCAATTGACAAGCTTAAACGTGCACTATAAGTATAGCTACTTACAAGCCCAAGTCACACTCACTAACCTATATAAAAAGTAAAAAGATGAACATGGAAAACAAATAACCATCATAAAATTATTAGGGGATTTTTTTAGGTCTAAAATGGGCCTTCTAAGGAAACTATAAAATAGTAGTGGAAATAACAAAATAAGATTAGATTATATCATCAAATTTTAGAGGGAAAAAAGAGAAAACTATTTTTTCAGCTCGTATTTTCAACTTATATCCCTATGGGTTTACTCAAATTTTGAGCGGAAACACTCGTTGGATGCATAATTTGATTCCTCATTCAAGGAGTATCCATGTTTCATACTTTCAATAGACCTTGCTACACAAAAAATGAGAAATACATGAAAAACGTGATTGCAATCCCGTTTTTTCATGTATTTCTCATTTTTTGTGTAGTAGGGTCCATCAAAAGTATGCAATATGGGTACTCCTTGGATGAGGAATTAAATTTTTCATCCAACCAGTACTCCCACTCGAAATTTGAGTAAAAACTTAAGGAGATAAGTTGAAAAAATAGTTTTATTATTTTTTAATCTTTGTACTTTTTTACTCCAAAAATGGTGAATCATCCCCCATGGTTGACATCATCATCTTGAATCCTATTGGTTCTTATAAAGTTTATTTTGGTTGTACAATTTTCTTAAGAAGCCCATTTTAGACCTCAAAACTCCCCTAATGTTCCACTTGATAAATGAAATAAATTTCAAATTTCCACTTAAGCTAACTTTTGGCTTCCACATTGATCGACATTCTATGATTTTAGGTTGTAGAGTAAGAACCAAGATGTAGAGTGAGAATCTTTACTAAGGTTGATGACCACATTCCTGAACATATTACATTTCGCTTTCAGGACATTTAGTTTTTTCTTTTGTGGAACCAGAGTATTCATAATTTTTTCATTTGTGAAGTTCATTAATGTTCATTTTCATGAACCTTGGAGGTTACTAAAAAAAATTATATTGCATAAAATAAACCCTCCATGCCTTCGGATAACCTTTTGGATCTCCTAAGATTCCCTATAATCCATTAATGCTACATCTAGAATAGAAGGTGGCTAAAGATGACAACTGAATTCAAACTGGTACCATTGTTTCCTAGGGGAACCCTAGATCCAACACACAGAAAACACCTTTGCTCCACAAACCAAACAACAACACTACCAAAATGCTAACAATGCAAAGATTTCTGGGACCAAATTTAAGAAGATTAATATATCCAGAGCCCAATAAAACAATGAATAATGTCTTAGAAGTTTAGAAACTAGATCACCGAGTGGCAAGAGATGAATTCAAGTAATACATGGAGAGTTATAGAGAAGAGTACCAAGAAAGAACTGAGTAAAAATTGCTAGGAGAAAACGATGCATAGCAAGTTTGCAACCGCACTCTGATCTAGAATCAGACCACAATGACAAATTCTAGGAACTAGAACCCAAACAAATCCTAAAACCCAAAGTAACATAATAGCTATTCACTGAAAACACCTTGATGATGAATCATTTCAACCAAAATTCCATATACAGAGCAAAGACCAAGAGAAAATCTTGCTAGGAACGGTTTAGGTTGAATGACCTTGCTTCAAAAGCCATTTCTAAATTCTCCTCGAACTGCTTCATTATCCCACCTCGCTAATGATAAACCATGATGAAGTGTTTTATTCCATCATATAAATACAATAAAAATGGAGGAGCGGACATGGTGTACAAAAATTCTACACAAAACTATTCATACATTGCATTGAAAGTGAAATTACAAGCCACATAAATAGTGCTTATGAGATCCACCAGATTCCAAATAAGGTGAATACTGTTGAGAAAATTTCTCAACAGAACTCCAACAACCAACAACCCAATCCTACCTATTTAATAATTTAAGCATTATTTCCAAGTGCCCCTTTAATGTTTACATTCACTTCATTAGAAATATTAATACAAAATTTCCAATTACAATTCACATGTCTCATCTATCTCACTAGTATTCCTTGGCACTTATCCCCACTCTGAATTCTTCGGACAACACTCTTTTCACCATCACAATATTCGAGCTTCCCATTCAACTCATTTAAGATATAATCACCTCTAACCATCTTTGATGAACTTTGTATAATTGATGCTTATCGATCTCCCAAAGGACAATCTCAATATTAGACTGTATCTAGCAGTCAATTATGCAATTGACCTTTCTACACACATGGATCTCATAACAAAACTTGTAATTGATGCTCTTGAAGCCTGAAGCACAACAAGGTCCATGAGTACATAATATATTCACACAATCAAACTAGCAGTACATTCTCTCAGCACCGAAGAACATTGAGAACCACTAGTTTAATTATATTCTTCTATTCATTAATCGGTATGACCTTTTTATAAACAAACAAAATGCTTAACAAAGAAGACAACAAAACCAATCACACTCCATAACTACTATCCTCTATTCCACCCTGCATAATGTGAACAAAGCTCTTGAAAACTGATTCGTTGGTGAAAATTAATTGAAACAAATAGTCTGGATCTTCATCGGCTTCCGCTTAATTTCCCTATTGATGGGTTTCACAACAAACTGGATTTCATTAGAATTTAAGATCCTTGTGAGATTTGAATTGAGCATCTTCAAACGAGGCAAAACATATCCCTTCTTCTATAGAGACTCCTTCTCAAATTCCCCAAAAGTACTATCAAGCTTCTAAAAAACAGACTTTGTCCATATAATTAAACGACCCAAATGCCCATTGGGAGAAAGCTTCAATAAATTCAATCTATCAACACACACGATCTCCACACTCAGAATATTCTGGCACAAATACTCTGACTTTTCTTGGCCTTTTCCACGTTAGCAAAATAACCCACCTTCTTCAAAACCTTTAGAGAAGTCGAGGTTTTCTCAACGCCATCGCTGAGAATGAGTGACAGATCCGGGAAGGATTCGATCTTGTGACCTCGGGACATGACGAGGGTGGGGATTGTAGAGGCTACTAGAGCATAGACCACCGCATGTATCTTCTGGTTTAAGTTGATTTTTTTATGCCATTTCCGTCATATTTTCATTGGGGGAAACACCCAGCCGCCACGACACATTCTCACTAGCAAATTTCATTACAACATCACATAAAAGTAAAAATAGTAAAAAAATGTGCATATCCACAAAAAACACTTAGACACATCTCCACACTCATTTATTTACTCTAATTTATGTACAGATAATCAAATCTCACATCTCTTCCATTTTTCTAGGCGCTCCCTTGAGGGAGTCAAGCACATACAGGCTCTGATACCAACAAGAAAATTGGAGCGAACATGGTGCAAATAAATTCTACACAAATTATTTGTACATTGCATTCAAATCCAAATTACAAGCTACATAAATAGTTCTCATGAGATCCAATAGATTCCAAACAAGGAGAATATTGTTGAGAAAATCTCTCAACAAAACTTCAACAACCAACAACCCAATCCTACCTATTTACTAATGTAAGAATTATTTCCAAGTTAAATGGGGGGGGTGGGGTGGGTGTCCTTTCGAATCCCATCATCATGCTTAGGGTATGATATGGGTGATGTTGAAACATGTGTTTGATTAAAAGTGATGCAACGTGGCTTCATTTAAAAACCTCAGCGAATTAACAGATTGTATAATGAAATCAATCTTATTTTCTTGCAATGATCCTTAAATAAGAGAGGCATGCAACTTAATTAACTAGAAAATTGCCTTGATAATTGAATTCTCTTAAGACTTGGAAGTACGAGATGGGTGTGCAGGTTTTTGACCTTTTTATTGAGTCAAGTAGTGATCATAGTAAGCGTGTTATATGACCTGGAAGTAGGAGATGTTGTGTAGGTATTTGACCTTTTTATTGAGTAGAGTAGTGATCATAGTAAGCTTGTTATATGTTGGGATTGATTTCATTTCCATTGATTCGATAATGATGTTTGAATCTCCTATGACAATCAAAGATTTTAGGCTAGATTCCTTTTCTAGGAGAAGACTTTGGAGAATAACATATGCCTAGGCTTGGTTGTTTGTGGAAATTCCTAGTTCCTAATTAGGTTATTTTGAGTTTGTCTTTAGGATCTAAAACAACCCATCCCCTAAAGTCACCCCTTTATCTGAAATTTAGCTTAATTATCTAAAGGCCATTTCTCTTGCAGTTGTATTTTGATAAATCAATATATATTTATTCCCTGACCAAAATGGGAGTTATATTTCAACAATTCAATTAATATTTTCTTGGATTGCAGATAGAAGTTTATTTTAAAATCAGTTCAAGCAAAATTATTAAAGATGGTTAAACTTATGTTATATGAACCATGGTAATAAGGTTATTGCAACTGCATTGGCATGTTTTGTAATTTAGAAGGATCATTCAAAATTATTGATACTAATATATTTAAGTTGTAATTTTATGGTTTGGTAAAGGTTTTTTTTTCATTCTTTTTCACTCCGTCATCATTCATGTATGTATTTCCACTCTAATAGTCATATAGTTTTCCATTTTCTACTTTGTCATCATTCATGTACGTATTTCCACTCTAATAGTGATATGATTTCCTATATGCTTTAGTTTAAACTTGAATAATGTTTATTCTTGAAAGTGGTTGACAAGTGCCACTATCCCCACAATTTCTAGGCAAGGTAAGTCTAGATATGTTAGTTTGAAATCCCATTGACCCCTATTCTCAGCACCTACTAAATGGTGCATTAAAATATTTTGTTATTTTCATGTACCATATATAGTTGTATTATTGCATGTCAAAGTTTTATGAATGCAAAATGTGAAATTGAATGATATCAACTTGTAATTGTTGTATTATTGCATGTCAAAGTTTTAAAAATAAAAAATGTGAAAGTGGATGATATCAACTTGTAACTGAATTGTAAATATGTATGTGTATGTTTATGTTTGCCACGTATCTATTAGTAAAAATTAAAAAATATGTTTGCATGTATAAAAGAGGAGTAAAGGGGAAGATACATTTTTTGTGTGGATACCTAACCATAGTAAATGCTAACGATAATAAGTGCAAAGAAGCGAGGAGGTACACAAAGTTTGAGGTTTTGAGGGCATTTCTTATCATTAGTTAAATTCTTATTTAGCCAATGGATATATGGAAATAAATGTGTGTATGTGTTATATCATACCAAATGGTGTTGTTAATAGAAGAGATATACTATGCCAAAGTAGCACATATATAAGTGTTTGACATTTTTGACTTTCTTTATTATGTGGATTAAAATGTTGCAATGGATAATAGTATTGGTGAATGAGTCTTTAGTTATTACACTAATGATGTATATAACACTAGTTTAGTCTATACATGTTATAATTTGAATCTTTTTTTGCCATATTTTTCTGAACATTTTTTGCCCAAAATCTGGAAAAAGATTTAGTAGAATTGTTGGAATTGTAGATATTAATTGTTGAGATTGCACAATTTAGGTGCAATAGAGGTTTTCGAGGGCATTGAATCCATTTATGCATTCAAATATGCTATTTTAGCCATGAAACATTGGAATTCCAACAAATTTTATAATCAGATTCAAGTAATGATTGTTGGAAAAGGACAATTATATAATGTTTGGACTTCTCCTATAACATTTGGCAAAGTTTACCTAACATATTTAGAGGTTATGAGTTATATGTTGTAATTCATGTATTGGTGCTTTCAAAGCTTCACTTACCATAAATCATTTTGAATACTTTCATACTTTCAATCAGATGCTATGGTAAATTAATTGTTGGCTCAAGGAGTACCATGGGATTGATATCATGAAAATATGTATGGCATCAAAGCTGGTTCATAATGCACATGTTATCAAAATGAAGGGGGGGGTGGTGTGGTGTAATTCTTTTTACATTTTGGGAGAGTAATTGCAAGCATATGCTTACTAGGTGTCATGGACCTACAATTCGCTCAAATTATTTTTTGATGCCTTGATGCGCCCAAGTTATTTTGGCACTTGCTTTTATGTGGCACTGCCTTGGATGCAGTGCCTACTACAACTAGATGATGCCTCTTTACTTAAGGTCTACACATAAATTCACCTTGAGCTTAATGTGTTAGTTAATGTGTTGATTCCTATTGAAGATAGTCTTACTGAATACACCACTAGGCACATATCCAATTGTGGCCTAGAATATTCTACAATAATACTTAATTGAATCCAACACTCATCCAAATAATGTAAATGGAGTATATAATATATATATTTGCAAAAGTACATAGTATAATTGCAAAAGTGCATAGCATATGGAGATGGGAAACACTCAAGACAATTTCCTAACACCCTTATTCATACATATATAATAATGTTACATATGGTGCAATACAATGGGGTTAGTGTGACCTCTTACTTGTGGCTCACTTGCAATAGTACAAGTAACTAAGGAAAATTTCCTTCCACGTGATTTCCCAAAACCTTCATATAAGCCAACCCAAGAACTTCCACAAGTTTGCCTCTTGTAGCCATGTTTTTGTTTCCTTACTAAACTCGTTTCCACAAGGAAGCACAAGTCCTTCCACTGTGCCCATCACTTGGAAAAATATATAAATTCTTGTCTCCTAGTGCGAATTCACCCATCAAACTCCTGTTGAATCTATCAAAGTTCTTCTTGAATGAAATCACCATAACATATACTTATCTGGGGGTATTATTCACATGCTTGCTCCAGTTTGTGACATGCACTTCAACCCTAAATCAATAAGGGATATGGGTCCTTGGGCCTTATTGAGATAGAGTGTTTCCATAACCACTTTTAAGATATCTCATCCAAGATACCGCTCATGGACACTCTTGTTTGATCCACAGTGTTGAAAATCAGATGTTCAATGTTGTAACAATCACTTATTACAAAACATATTTATGTTGCAATATTAGTCAAGCTATTGTAGATAGCACATAAACCAAATGCACAATGGAATACAACCAAGAACATAATGAGACAAACAATTTAGGTCCAATGACCAGGAAAAAACCCTCAAGGGGGAAATCCAAACAGATTCTTCTTCTATTAGATATCAATTGTTCAACAAAGATACAAAGTATAATGAGAGATCAAGAGAATGGGTAATTTCACCCAAATATGAACAAGTTGTAGCATAAAGATCATTATTAGCAGCAACTAATTCAAACATTGAATCAAACTTCAAGTTATGCTCTTACTCTCCAAGTCTCTCTCTCACAATCTTCTTCAAATCTCTCCAATTTTCTCTCTCAAGTTTGAATCCTTCTTTCACAATGCACACGTAGTGATGAGATGATATGAGATACATATATAGGAGGAGCAACAAATTATGGTCATAAAGAAGGAGTAATACGCATGCCTTGAGGAAGAGTAACATATGCCATTTTGGGTGTAACTCATGCCATTATGGAAAGGCAACACGTGCCTTGCAACTTATATGATTAAGAGGAAGGAAACACACCTAGATAGAGGAATCCCACATGCCTAACTTATGCCATAAAGGAGAGGGATGCACATGCCTTAGTAACTTATACCATAAAGGAGAGAGGTGCACATACCTTAGTAACTTATGCCATAAAGGAGAGAGTGTAACATATGCATTAAAGAGTGCGTAAGAGGAATCTTTTATGACATGTCTTTAACGAGTGCAAGAGAGTGTAATAGGAGTGCAAAAAATACATTAAGTGAAAGAGAGAGTAACGTAGTACCTTGTGATTCATCAAGGATAATGAAATGATCGAGAGGGTAAAATGCCTTGAAATTCCTTTTAATAATAATATCATAGTATCATAAGGATAATAATAAAGGTAATGATAATATTGATGATTAAGTCAAAAAATTGAACTATTAAGATTGATTAATGATAAGTTAAGTGATTTTCCAACATCTATACTTGATTCCCAATTGATGTAAGGTGATTTACTATTTTTCGAAAGTCATGCTTAAGATGATATACATAACTTTATATTTTTAGAAAGTCACTCTAGAATTGTCAGAATTGAAATTTTATTTAAGGAAATTCATTCATGAGCTACCAATTTTCAATACACAGTTCTATGTAGGTTGAAAGCTTTGGAACTTGGTTTACTAGACTCTGGTTGGTCCTTATTAGAGAGAGTATATATCATCTTCCTTCATTGCTTCATTAGGTGCAAGCAAACAGTTCCTCAACCTATCATCCTTGCAAAGTTCGATGATTTCCCCTTCCTACTTGAGATCATAGTTTTAAAAAACGGTCGTTTCGAAACGGAAACGGTCGAGTTGGTCTGTTCCATTGCCCTCCAGAGTAACTTGGTACAAGAATTTTCCAAGTCATTGAAATCGAGCCGACCGAGTCATTGAAATCGAGCCAACCGAGTCATTACCGTTTCGGAGTCGGAGTCGGAGTCGATCCTTGGCCGAGTCAGAGTCAGAGTCGGAGTTTTAAAACTATGCTTGAGATAGTGTTTAGTCTTATCTCACTTCCACACTGTGTTTGGATCTTTTTTGATATAACGCAGGGGCATGATAGGTATCCATACTTGGCTTACTATTTATTGGATTCCATTGCAGTAACTAGTCCTTCGAATTGGTTGCAATGTTGTAACAATGGAGTCTCTGATATTTTTTCTTCAATTGGTATTACGTTGGACAAGATTCCTCCATTTAGATACTTTGTGCGCACCCAATCAACTCTTACCAACCAAACAAGAGCATAATATAATCATCTGCAAGGATATCTATAGGAAATATGTGCAGATCACTTGGATAAAACCATTAAGGTGGGTTACATTCATATATGGCCTTGTATGCTGAGCATTTCATGATGATGATGAGGGATGGACTCATTGTTTTCCCCCATTACATGCTTTTTCCATTGGATGCATGCATTGTTCAGAGTTGGCTCTCATAGATTGCATATTGAGAGGGATCACAAGATAGATATATCATATAGGATTTGCTAGCGATGCCATCTCTGAGAGATTGAGATGGAGGATCACTTCATATTTTGTTGCCTCTTTTATTATGAGATCTGTGGGAGATTTCATTGCTCGTTCAAGGGGATCTAGACCCTTTCCAATTTCTTTCTATACCTAGACTAGAGATGTCTCGCCATTTACATGCAACATGCCCTTAGACTATGTGCCCACACTTTCTACCCTCCTCCTATGCTAAATCTTGTTTAATGGATTACCTCCTTCGTGGTGCTCTCATCAACTAGGGGCACTAAGAGACAGTTTGAGCAAAAAATTACTTTTGACTCCAAATCTATGTAGACTAGAAGAACCATTCCCCCTCCTTAAAGACATTAGATATGTTTCCATCTAGATCCCTTGCCAACAATGAAATGTGATCACCTAGACATCAACAATAGTGTTACATATTCTAGGTAGACATACGATAGAGGGCCTAGATCTTCCCCTAGCTCCTCTTTAGGGCATCGTTCTATTTCTAGTTTTCTTCATTTGGCCTCAGACATTAGGAGAGACAGATCTAGTCAACCCTAAACCAGTCTCTAAATCATTTTCTTTTATATATATCCCTTCTAGTATGACCACTTACACTTAGATTCAAGGGTTTTTATATGTTTTAGCATATACACTTAATGATTTTACATTACTTCTTGTTCTTTATATAGGAGACACTTTAGTGCTTCTCCTTTGTATTGAGATCATTGTGCTCAACGCTCCCATTGGCATTAATATAATTATCTTATATTATCCTCTCTTTTTATGACGATCAATAAATTATGCCTCAAGACAATGGGTGTTCATAATTATACGAGCCTTTCCCATTACTTGACAAGTCATTTTATATCAAGTGTACCCAGGTCATCTCAAGCCAACTCATTCTATGGAGTTGTTTTGTTTTGCTTTGGTCCACCTATGCCACTTCAAGCCCATCTTGTCATCTATTTGAAAAATCATCTATGCTTAGGTCAACTCATTCTGCAATTCATAAGTCATCTCAATTTGTGCCTGGTTGTCGGATCGCTACTTTGTTCACAACTTTGTTTGTGCTCTAGTGTGCCCAATGGACTCAACCATTCTATTCGTCCACACCCAAGTGTGGTCGAGGCACCAAATAAACACATGCCCATGTAATGTATGCCTAAGGGAGTATGCTTGATGAGTGCATCCAACAATCATGGTTTGTAGCTACTTGTGCCCCAAAGAAACTCAATTTCCCACTGCAACCCCTCAATGTGGAATGCTCACTCAACTGGTTTATATAACTCTTGGCAGTCATGCTCAAGTCTCTAGCCAACCTCACCCAACTTCCCTTATGCATCCAAATTGGCTCATTCACATCACATCCTACCCATTTGTAGGAGTGCCCAACTTTACAGTGTGCCCTACCTATTTGCAGGAGTGCATGATTTGTTGGCAGTTCATTCTTGGAGTGCCCTATCTATCTGTAGGTGTGCCTAAGTATTCACATATTCTTCGCATCATCTTGCTAATGGGCCAAGATATCCATTCAAAGTCTTGCCTTACCAACATGCCAATATTTCATCCTTAGTAACATCCTCAAGAACCTATTGTCTTAAGTCACTACATGAACTTGTGTGTCTATCTACAACCAAATATCGTTGGAAACCCTAATTTATTTCCCAATGTTTGTTGGAAACATTAAGCTTTCCAAACTTAACATGCACAATTGTTTGCATTAGGCACCCAAATTTTAACATTGTTCTCTACCCAATGGTGTCATGTGACTTCTCTTCCCAATGCATGGGTGAATGTCTCATGCCCAACTCCATCACTGATGCTTTGTGTTGTTGTTTCTTTACTGCGGTAGTTTTGAACACTATTATGACTCTTTATTATAATTGTTGTTGTCCAACCTCCTTTAAGAAATTTTCCCAAATATGTCCAAGTGTTGTATATTTGAACCTATTGTATATTTTTACTTAGAACCATTTGTCATGCTTTTGTGCATTGACTACCCCGAGTATTGAATTGGTTGGATGGCCAATCCAACCATCAAGTCTAATCTGTGAGAATACACATTCCTACATGCCCAAGCTGATATTTTCCTTCTGCAATTTGATTCCTTTATACAAATATTTAGACCAAGGCATGGTCACCACTCTTTCCTATGTGTTTTTATGTCATGTCCAATCCTCAACAAAACTTTTGCACAACACCTTCTCAAAGGTATTGTTATAGCAAAATCTCACACTTCTAAAGATAAAATCTAATATCTCAAGTGTGAAACCCACTATACTTAAGAGGGGGCCATGTTTACCTTAGGAACTCTCTTCTCACTTCTAGCTAAGTCTCCTTCATCTCAAGGGGGGTTTTCCCTAGTAGATCTCAGGGATCTAATGGTGTAGTCAAACCAAGTCAAGTACCACAAATCAAAGGATTGAACCATTAGTGTTTAAGGTGGATAGGATTGCAAGGTTTGGTTATTCTAGTATTTGAGTTTAAAGGAAGCTCCTTAAACACACACAATCAATGGATTTCCTGGTGATCTTGGAGAGTAATCTCTAATAGAATGATTTTAAATATTTTAAAGGAAATAAGGTGATGGAGGATAGAAGATCAATGCCTTAGCTTGCCAATATATTTTTGGGGCATATGGAGTCAAGGAGAAACACACTCATAAGGAAAGGAGATGGATGGGAGTTCAAAGAACTAAGGGAGACTAATGTGTGTCCCTTATACTTCTAAACCTAAGATCCTTCAATATTCAAATATGGAATAAGGGAGTGAGATTTACTTAGTTCATCTCAAAAGTGCTTTATGAGAGGTTCAAAGAGGCTTGGATTATATTTAACTCCAAATATTAGGGTAGACTAACTTGTTTACCCTAAGGGGTTGGGTTAAGCACCTTACAATTTGCAAGGATAAATAAGGGAGGGAGCTTAACATAAGTAAACTCAAGAAAACTTAGTGAAAAACCTTGTTCAATGAGAATAAAGAGATAAAGATACCAGCAAAACTATGGTGAATATTTAATAACCCTTTTCTATCACCAATAAATATGATTGGAAGAATATAATTCACATTGAATAACACATATCATAAAATTTCACTAACAATCATCCATGAAAAGAAATATATCCACGTCAACAAAGCCTTACTCATAAACATCTACTAATATCCATCAAGAAGGGAGAACCATCTACTTCAACACAAAATTCTCATGAAGTCACTCAAATCATCCATTCATAGCCAAAATTGAGAAACAAGAGAAAATTTAAAAAGTTTTAGACTTACTAAGGGATTCCTCCCACAATCCAACCATGAGAAAATGAGAGGAAGTACACCTATATTTATAGAGGAGGTGCTCAACTTCCTTTACATTAAAATACTAAATTTTAAAGACTGAAAGCCCCTAATCTAATTTAAGGATGGGAAAAAGACCCTCTTCACTATTAATTAATCTAAATTACATAAATTAAGGGGAGTTCATGCCACTTTTACAAATTATAATGACAATCCCTCAAAGGTGGTTTGACTACACAAATGAGCGTATTTTGGTGTAGCCTCCAACCTCCAAAGGACCTTCAAATCTCTCCAAAGTGTATAGATGTCCACAAAACTTCCCAAAATGTGCCAATCAAGATAAACCATATGCTCTTCAAGTGGATATGTGGGCCCTGAACTATACCATATGCCCTTCAAGTCTCTTCTATATTTACATGCTTCACAAGTCATGAACGCAATGCCTTCAAATGCAACTATGAATATGTGAGGGGTTGCAAATTGAGCACTCTATCCTTCAAAGTCTCCAAAGATGGGAAAATTAGGTTTTCATATCAAATACATAAGTATCTAAAACAAATAGCAAGCTTCTTAAAGAGGTTGGCTCATCAATTCTATAAGGTATTTAGGATCAATTCAAGTCAGATTTAATACATTATGGTTGCATCCAACGAGATTAAAAGTCCATCCACCTCTCTATTAAAACCGAAACCCATTTTAAACAATAGATATAGGTTAGCCTTAATTTTTCAGTGCACATATTGTTGCTTTTTATAGCTTGGACAGGTGCTTTTGCATAGGCTAATTGTGAAGCATGCAAAATATGTAATCATGTTTAGTTTCTTTCTCATGAGGAGTAAGTGATTAATATGATTTCTTTCTTAAGTAAACACATTGATTAATTTAATTAATTAATGTTGATTATTGTGCTAAGCTTTTAAGGATAAATAATGTTAATTATTTAAGTGAATTAGATCAAATCTCTATTGTTGATCGAAGTGGTTTATGAAATCATCTTACCCACCTATCACTTTGGAGATTGGGGTTTAGCTAAGCCACCTGACATGGGGACACGGATATGCAGGACACACAAATTTGAGTGTTCGACATGGGTCACGTGGACCCCCCGTAATATATATATATATATATATATATTATTATATATGATTCATATTACACAAATTATCATTCATTCATGATATAAATTCAAGAATAGATCTAGATTCTAAATTATAAATATGTAAGTTGTAAGATGTAACATTATGCATGCAAATACAATTTTGATAGATTCGTCAATGATCTAATAGGATAAAGACAATAAACAATAGTTTTCTCATTAAGTCATCAAAATCAAAATGTGTTACAAAGGTAGAAGACACTAACTCCTATGGACTCCTAATTAGAAATACCAATGACAAATAGAAATAGTAAATACAAAACAACTACAAGGTAGTAGGTAGCTCATCAATCATCATCATTAAAATCAACATCATTGTCATGGTCACCACTGATATCCTCTACATCCTCCTCCTCTGTATCTAATGTAATCTATGCATCTGTTAGTGTGGAGGATGACCCCTCAAGAGTATCACCATCATCAAAAGTGGCAGGCTCTAGCACTAGCTCATTAAGATCCAAGTTGGCCAATTCTAACTCAACACTACTGTCCAAACCCATATCATTAAGAAGAACATCTAACATATTTTTCTTTCCCTTCCACTCATCCCTCTGCCTGTAAATAAGATGAAGGATGGTGTGTACATACACCATTGTCTCTACCATGGACTACTCAAGCTTGCTCTTCTTGACACTATACAAATTCCCATATGTGCTCCAATTCCTCTCGCAACAAGAGGATGCAGTAACCTGGGAGAGGATCCTTATGGCTAACTATTGTAGAGGAGGGTTTGTTTCCCCTTTATTTTCCCACCAAGAATAGGGCTTCTTAGCCCCCGTGTCTCTAATCACATCTTAACCTAAAAATCGTCACGTGCCAATGGAAAACTATGCAAAGGCATCCTCCACCTCATCAAGGGATTTTCTATCCTGAAATATCTACCTCAATGCATGCTTCCTCCCTTGTGAAATTTCACCATCCATGTGAGGAGAGAATATGTGGTAAGGTCCATCATTCATCCACTCATGGCTGTAGTATTTTGGGTCCAATGAGTGAGCCAAACAATGCAAAGTTGTGCAATTTTTCTCCCACTTGCTAAAAAGAATATCTTGTATGGTGGTGAAGAAGGCCTCTGATGATGTCTCATACTTAGGGAACTCACTCCATAAAATAATGGTCCTCATGGGCTCAATCATGGAATCCCATCCCTCATAAACCTCTCCTAGCATGGGTTGGTTTGTATCTACAAATCGTAGCAAAGCAACGATAGGGTTCATGATCTTAATAGTGAGATCTACCCTCCCCCACCAAGCATCATCTAACAATGTGTCCTTGAATATTTTTTAGGTTGCTTGATCTGTATTTCTCAAAAAAGACCAAAACTTTGAAATAAGCATGGCCCCAAGAGTGGTCTTGACCATAAGTACTTTATAACAATTGTTAGAATCTTAATCTTAATCTTCTTGATCATCAAATGTGCTTTACATATCTTCATTAGAATAAAATGTTTTCTTGGCACAAAACTTCTTTTTGACATTTTTCTTGTCAACATCCTTTCCATTTTCTTTCTTATCATGATTTTCTTTATATGTACATTTGGATGCATAATGACCTACTTATCTTTGAATTTTCCAGTTCCAACTTGCAACTTTCTTATGAAATTTGCTTCTTCCTCATCTAAGATGTAGGTTGTACCTTCGAGATTTTCCCTTTCTTTCCCTTTATATGTTTCTTTGAAGTCTACTTCTCTCATATTTTATGGACCCCTTTTTCTCATCTCAAATAATTTTAAGATCACATGGGGTTGTTGAAGAGTAAGCCTCTTCAAATCCTACATTTCTTCAATGGAAGAGACTTTGGAATCAAACTTTGGAGTTAGTGATCTCAAAATATTTTCAACAATAGTGACATCCTTTATTTCGTCACCAAGATTTTTCATAGCGTTAACAACCTCATCTACTCTAAGGAAACATCTTGCAATACATTTATCATCATGCATTTTAAGAGTCTCATACTTAATTCTAAACATTTGAAGTTTAGCACCTTTTACCTCGGTGTCACCTTCATAACTTTGGATAAGCTTATCCCACATTGTCTTTGCGTATTTAGCTGCATGACTTTCATGAACTCGGACTCAACTAGACTTGCCAAGATGGCATTTATAGCCTTTGCATTGGTTTCATATTGTTTCTTCCCTGCAGTATATGTGGGAGTGGAGGTTGGATATTGATATCCACTTTCCACAATTGCCCATACATCAGCTCCTAGTGCCTGCAAATATGCTCTCTTCTAAAATTGAAAATAAAAAGTTAGTTCCATTAAACAAAGGTGACCTCATAGAAGATACTCCCTCTTGAATTCTCATCTTCATGGATCTCCCTTTAAGCGATCAAGCTTCTCTTGAGGGATCTGCTCTGATACCAATTTTTGGGAAAAATATTGAGAGGGGGGTCGGGGGGGTGAATCAATATTTTAATTTACTTCAAAATTTTCATTTCTTATTTTGCATTTTGTACGTTATTGTCATTTATCAAACCTGCATATGTACGCGACTGTTGTGAAGTAAAATCATGTATTTTCAGTTAACTAACTTTTCATATGTTCCATCAACCATTCATCTATAACCAGTGCATCATTATGTCATTATTCATTTACTAAGCATAAACCATGACCAGTAAAGAGCAGATAACACAACATATAAGCAACACACATAGAAGACCAAGATTTTTAGGTGGAAACCCAATGTGGGAGAAAACTACCGCTGTTGTCATCTTTTTCTTCTTTCTTATTATATAAGTAAAAGCTCCTTACAATCTTGTACTAGCACAGACTCTTACCAACATGCATGCACCCACCTAAATAAGGCTACAGCCTTCTCTCATTCTCTAACACCCATTGGAAGGGAGTTGCAACCCCCTAATCTTGTTTACTGACTCCTATCGGAAGGGAGCACCCACCCCCTAAACATATTTACCTGATACCACTAGAAGGAAGCTCTAACTCCCTTAATGAAGGCTCCAACCCTCAACACCCTTTGTGGACCACGTTTCAAAATATTTCATATTGGATCCACTTGACTCAAAACATCAAACTTATAGGCCACTTTTCATCATATTTTCATACTAGACCCACTTCCAACATTAAGCCCAATACTAAGTAACAATATTGAACCAACTGAATCATTGTATTACCATCAAACCAATCATTGAATCTCAATAAACCATTGCAACAAGATCAAACTAATCCATAACATATATAAACCATCAGATCATACCAATGCACAATCAAAAATTGTAGAATTTCCCATTGTAGATCACCTGATAATGCAATATACTAAAGCAAAATACTTGATCTACTTCTACAAACAAACTTGCAGAAGCTTAATCGATTATGAGTAATATCAAATAGAACACATATAACTGAGAATGAGAAAGCAATCACACATGAACACAGAAGAATACTCTGGGGAAAGCCTCAACTAAAAACCCCGATCTCTGTATTATCATATAAGTGGAAACATGTCCAGATTCCATAAAGCTTTAGCTCACAAGCTATCCAGCTCTCAGTACAATCCCTTAATACAACTCACAGACTAACTAGACACAAGATATGCCTTCCTCCAATCATCCAAGCCTCCTATTTCCTTGCGCAGTTTCTCTTGAGGTCCAATGCTACCACCTATGTGAATTGGCCTCATCACACACTCATCAAACTCAGAAGTAACTGCGCAATCTCCAACGAATGAATTCCTTCTGTATGCAAGAGATATCCTTAATGGAATATTCCTGCAACTGATAATGCATTGTCCCGTCATCTAATCTCAACTGGGTCTCTAACTGAACTGAAATGCATGAGTTATTTATGAGAGAATATTCAGTTATCCAGAAGTGCAGCAGTTACATGCATGCATGAATTAACTAACTGAACTCATAATCAGTTCAACAAACTGTTTGAACTAATCTAATTGGAATTAACCCAGTTAAGTGAGCTAACTAATTACAACTCAAAGTACAACTCATCTTGATCTCCTTTAATCAAGGGATAACTTCATCAATCAAAGGGGAAACTGTTGCATGTCTTCACATAGACTTCATGTTTGATTTTCTACAACTAATTAACTCAAGATGAATTAATTAATTATTTTACAAACAACTGCTAAGATCAAATTCGAATTTTAATTCTCAATTTTAGTTTAGGGACTAACTAAAATTGGAATGTATCCCGAAATGCTATTTATAGTAGTGTTATT
The DNA here is from genome assembly GCA_000404065.3 of Pinus taeda. Classification (NCBI taxonomy): domain Eukaryota; kingdom Viridiplantae; phylum Streptophyta; class Pinopsida; order Pinales; family Pinaceae; genus Pinus; species Pinus taeda. The sequence continues at coordinate 41,456 of APFE030753318.1, forward strand.
TTAGCACTTCTATTTTTAGCATTTCTTGTTGTTATTTTCAACACTTCCTCTCAACAAGAAAGGGATTATCAGTCACCCCAATCCTGTCTCTGTGGAACTAGAACTTGCATTTTGACAATGCCTTAGTCAAAATATCTGCATCATGTTCCTCCGTCGAAACATACAGCACCCACATGATCCTCTTCACCACACAGTCTCGAAGATGATGACACGTGATATCTATGTGCTTGGACGTGTCATGAAATACTGGATTCTCAGAGAGTTTGATACAACTCTGATTATCGCAATAGATCACAGTTGGATCCATCCTCTAACCAAACAATCCCACTAGAATCTTCCACATCCAAATGGCCTCACATGCTGCTTGATTGGCAGCCATGTATTCATCCTCTACTGAGCTAAGTGAAACTAACCTCTCTTTCCTGCTGTACCAGGAAACTGTAGCTGAACCAAGGTTGAAGATTCCTCCAGAAGTGCTCTTTCGATCTGATGGACTCCCTGTCCAATTTGCATTTGTGAAGCCCTGAAGCTTCACTCTATTTTTCCTTTTGTACCACAATCCATACTGAGATGTGCCTCTGAGGTATCTCAGCACATGCTTCGCTGCCTTCCAAAACAACTTGATAGGCTGAACCATATCTTGACTTAGCTGGTTCACCGCAAAGCATAAATCTGGTCATGTGTTCACTAGATACATCAATGAACCAACAAGCTGCCGATAAACAGTAGAAACTACTACCTCACCTGAAGTAGCATCCTCCTTCCTCTAGTTACCAGCTAGAGGAGTCTGCATGGGCTTGCACTTCTCCATATGGAATCACTTGAGTATCTTATTGGCATACTTTCCTTGAGACACAAACACTTCCCCATCTTTCTGCCACGCTTCCATGTGTAGAAAGTAGTGCATAAGACCCATGTCTTTCATCTCAAACTCTCTTGAAAGGTCCTCCTTGCAAGACTTGATCAACAGACCATCACCTGTCAAAATCAGATCATCCACATAAAGAACAATGATCAATGGCTTACCTTCTACCATGATGTGGTAAAGGTTTGCATCTGCTTCACTCTTGGAGAAGCCCAACCTGGTGAAATAGCTATCGATCCTAGTGTACCAAGCACGAGGTGCTTGCTTCAACCCATACAAAGCCCTCTTGAGTCGACACACATGTGACTCATGATCGAAGGTCTCAAAACCTTTCGACTGCTCAATGTACACCTCTTCCTTAATCTTCCCATTGAGGAACATTGTCTTCACATCCATCTGATGGATCTTCCAACTCATTTGAGCTGATAGTGCCAACATCGATCTGATAGATGAGTACCTTGCTACAGGAGAAAAAGTCTTATCGTAGTCGATCCCCTCGACCTGTGAGAAACCACGAGAAACAAACCTTTCCTTATGTTTCTCAACACTGCTATCAGCTGCCTACTTTACCTTCGAAAGCCATTAGTAACTCACCACTGACTTGTCTTGAGGTCTTGGGACAACATCCCACACACTGTTCTGAATGATAGAGTCGTACTCCTCTACCATAGCATCAACCCAGACTGGTTACTGCATTGCTTCCTCGAATGAAGAAGGTTCGGACTCTACACACTCCCCAACCTGGGCCATATTACCAGTGTACCGCTCGGGTGACCTCCTCTGTTTTCATTGAGAAGATGGTTGTCCCACATTCTCTCGTGCATCCATCATCAACCTGTCAGCTTCCATTGAGATTTTCCACCCATATCTGGAAGACTCGGCATGAGTATATGTCTCCACTCCCAGATCCTCTGCATGCGGCTGCTCGGCATTAGTCTGAGGCTCCTCCTCCTTAGGAAGTAAAAGTTCCTCCTCTGCATGTAACTTGAGCTCCCTCTCAAGTGATACTCACATGGATTTCTGCTCATCGAACTTTAGATCTCTGTGGCTCAGTCGTACCCAATAGTTCATACGTGGTGGTACCTGGAAGAATTCATAAGGGAAGGCAGTAAGTAAGGGGTTATAGTGTACCACTATCCTTTGACTCATAGGTAGGAAAATCCGATAGTTATGGGGTGTATCAGTGTAACCCACAAGTATCACCAACTCAGCTGTTGGATCTAACTTCTTCCGGGCATCTTTTTCCACATGGCAATAAACCGATGATCCAAAGATCCTGAAGTGACTCACATCTAATCACTTCCCAGAAAAGGCTTCCATTGGTGTCTTCATTCCCAGTATACGGTGCAGGCTTTTGTTCTGCAAGTATATTGTTGTATTGCATGCCTCAGCCCACAAATGAAGTGGTAGGCTTTGGTCATGCAACATCGCTTGAGTTGCTCCCATAATCGATATCTTCTTCCTTTCGGCCACCTCATTCTGTTGTGGGTTATGGGGTGCTGTTAACTCCCGTTTAATTCCTTCTGCTACACAAAATTCCTTAAACTATTGGAAGACATACTCTCCACCATTGTCACTCCGCAAGGCCCTTATTTTCTTTCCAGATTCTTTCTCTGCCAAGACTTTAAATTCACAAAACCTTAAGAAGGTCTAATCCTTCTTTTGCATGAAGTAGATCCAACATCTATGAGACAAATCATCAATAAAAAATAACATAGTACCTTTGTTTAGCAGTGGAGACTATAGAGAATGGTCCACACACATCTCTGTGAACTCACTACAGGATTGCTCCAGCTCTACTGTCTCGATCCTGAAAGGAAGATTTCACATACTTACCCAAGGTACAACCTTTGCATGTATCTGTCTGCTCCAGTTTTCCCTTGGGAAGTCCGGTAGAAATATACTACATGATCTTCAAGGCCCCATGGTGCAAGTGGCCCAATCTTCTATGCCATAGCTCACCAACATCTTGGCTCTACACCATCTCTGCTTTGGAACTCAATGCAGCACAATCATCTACCTCCAACTTGTAGAGATTCTTAACTCAAATCTTAATCCTCTTGGTCTGTCCAGTACTGATATGCCTCAGGAATACCTTTCCTTTATTAAAGACTACATCATAGCCTTTGTCTTCCAGCATAGTGACAAACACAAGATTCTTCTTCAGACCTGGTACATACTTTACATCAGTCAGGGTGAGAGGAGCTCCATGCTCCCTCTGAAACACAACCGTATGACCAATCGTATATCAATACTCGAATACGCTATCTCTAACATATGTTCATTCATAGACAGGATATTTTCCATATATATATGAAAATGGAATAGAATTTTCCTTTTGGGATGCCTTGATGGTGAAATGGTAGACACGCGAGACTCAAAACATCTCCGTGCTTAAGAGCGTGGAGGTTCACCCTGACGAATTTGAAAAGGTTTTTGATGCGTACAAAGTATGGGTATTAGAACGTTGATATATAACCGATTTTGTTCATACAAGTGTCTCCATTAACCGATGAAGTTTATATTTAACGCATCGATAATAACTCGATCCTTCCCTCTTGAATGTGTTTTTATAGCCTGTTAGCGATGCGAATTATAGTATTTCCTTCCTATGGGAGCGGAAATGAAATACGAGAAGTCCTTTTCCGTGAAAAATAGGACGAATGGGGGGTTAACTCCTAGGGAGCACTTTTACGAAGCTTCTTCGAAATTTGATCAACTTATTATTCCCTTCTTGTTCATGGAGGAGGAAACAGAACCGAGCCCATTAAAAGGACACCCTAATAATTTGTTAGGTACTGTAGAAGTATTTGGAATACAGGAAAAAATACATTCGGGCAATATCTCCAAAGGAGTTGCAAATGGATTTGTACCTTCACCTGAAACATGGTACTTTCCATCATCACCCATCTCGATCCGCATCTGGAGATCCTTCTCCTCCAGGGTACTAAAATGATTCTTGTCGCCGGACATGTCAAAAGAGGCTCCACTGTCTAGGTACCAAACACATCCCACCATGGATGAAACCATGCATGCGGTGAGAGAGAAATCCAATTCGAATTGTGAGGCTAGTGCCTCACCATCTGATCTCTTCGAGAATCCCTTCTTGGATTTATTCTGTGGACAATTCGTAGCATAATGGCCCACCTCATGACAATGAAAGCATCTCACTTTCAATTTGTCAAACTTCTTCCCGCCATGGGAAGAACTAGATTTGGAATGGGACGCCTTCCCTTTCCCTTTCCTCGCCTTACTCACTAAGGCTAGATTTTCTTCATCATCTTGCTTTGATGAAGATCCATCTCTGGTGCTTCTCCTTATCTCCTCATGCATCAGATCCGACCAAAGTCGTTCCCAATATGGAAGTTTCTCTCTTCCATTTACCGAGTCTTGGTAGCTATGCCAGCTCTTAGGAAGACCGAGGAGAGCAAGACTCACCATGTCATCATCAGTTGTCATGATCCCTATACTTCCAAGCTCATCCTTGCAGGTGGTGAGCTTGTTTAGATATGTAGAGATCATGTCACCCTTTTCACACTTGATTTTCCAAAGCTTGTCTTTCAGCGCTAAATTCCTCTTATCACTATTGTTCTGATATAAATCCTTCAATGTTTTCCACATTGAAAACAGTGTCTCCTTCCCATGGACACTCAAGATTATGTGGTCTCAAACTCCCTCCAGAAGGATTCTCCTCGCTCTAACCACACATTTCTTCCATTCCAGCAATTCTTGGGCATTAACAATTGTTGTCTTGGGGACTCCTTAATCAATGAAGTCCTTCAAACCATTGTCCTCTAATACTGCTTCCATGCGATCCTTCTAGGCTATATAATTTGAGTTGCCATCAAGGGCATACTCGAGTCTCAAACCGTTGAACGCCATTGGTGAAATCTGAGATGTGATAAGAATTCAAATTCTATAATCAGGAAATTGAAACTTCTCCCTTCTCCCTTCTTTGTATATTGTTCTTCACTTTGATCACCTTTGCTCTGATACCATGTAGAATTTCCCACTGTAGATCACCTAATAATGCAATATACTAAATCAAAATACTTGATCTACTTCTACAAACAAACTTTTGGAAGCTTAATCGATTATGAGCAACATCAAATAGAACACATATAACTGAGAATGATAAAGAAATCACACATGAACACAGAAGAATACTTTGGGGAAAGCCTCAGCTAAAAACCTCGATCATTGTATTATCATACGAGTGGAAACATGTCTGGATTACACAAAGCTTTAGCTCACAAGCTATCCAACTCTTAGTACAATCCCTCAATATAGCTCACAGACTGAATAGACACAAGATATGCCTTCCTCCAATCCTCCAAGCCTTCTATTTCCTTGTGCAGTTTCTCTTGGGGTCCAATGCCACCACCTGTGTGAATTGGCCTCATCACACACTCATCAAACTCAGAAGTAACTGCGCAATCTCCAAGGAATGAATTCCTTTTGCATGCAAGAGATATCCTCAATGGAATATTCCTACAACTAATAGTACACTGTCCCATCATCTGATCTCAACTGGGTCCCTAACTGAACTGACATGCATGAGTTATTTATGAGAGAATATTCAGTTATCTAAAATGCAACAGTTACATGCATGCATGCATTAACTAACTGAACTCACAATTAGTTCAACAAACTGTTTGAACTAATCTAACTAGACTTAACTCAGTTAAGTGAGCTAACTAATTACAACTCATCTTGATCTCCTTTAATCAAGGGATAACTTCCTCAATCAAAGGGGAAACTATTGCATGTCTTCACATAGACTTCATGTTTGATTTTATACAACTAATTAACTCAAGATGAATTAATTAATTATTTTACAAATAGCTGCTAAGATCAAATTCGAATTTTAATTCTCAATTTTAGTTTAGCGACTAACTAAAATTGTAATGTATCTCGAAATTCTATTTATAGCAGTGCTATTTTTAGCATTTCTTGTTTCTATTTTCAACAAAACCATACACTACTCATCATCACAAAACACAATGTTGTTCCTACAAACCCTTATTGGACATACATTAGGATGTATACGCTATTGTTCTTAAGAAAACCCGCATATATACACAATTCCTTTGTATCTAATCTATGTACATATATCAAATCACTGACAACTGAATCATTAATCATTAAACCATACATAGACCATTTCACCATTTACAGATCACTGAACCAATCACAGATTTCTGAACCAATTACATACCATATATCATACACCCAGTTCAAATTATGTACCATTAAAATTGATCCATTTAACCAAATCACCTCAATTTTCACTTCCATACATTGATCATCACGATAGATACATCATCAACATACATCAACAAATAAACTAGACATCATCAAATCTAAAAGTCAATCATCAGTTCAAACCCTAGTTTGTATACGCGACTTCCATAGGGAATATTTGTGTATTTGCTTTCTTACCATGCACAACACCCACATACATATCTACACATACTGAAAAATATTTCACAGAACATATACACGACCCTACAGATATGGATCCACGTATGTACGTGGCTATTCCCAAACAAACATGTGTAGAAATCTAAAAACTTTCATTGCAAATACAATTTCACTTTTGCAACCTTTACTTTCAATACTACAGACTTATGAATAAATCATTTAGATCACAACATTACCATCATCACAGTTTCATCAATGTTAGCTACTTAAACATTTGCAACAAGTAAATAAATCAAGCATATATGTCAACATACTTCAGATCTTTCAGATCTAAGCCTACTCTATGCTAACTAGTGCACTCTTGTTTTAGATTAAATCATTCATAGACAACCCAATACTTACACATCCAACACCTTGATCTCCATCCCTTTATATATATTTAGCCTTAGTCAATACTTTAGTCCAATCCCTTAGTAATGTCATTGGTATTCTTTGACGGGATCAAATAACTGTTGTCACACCCTTTACTATGGGCCAATATCATGGTAAAGACCCCTAGTATCCAGATCACCACGGTGTAGATTATATACACTAATTTCTTCACAATACCTATGTATGTACACGACCTTTCTTCTTATGACCTGTGTATACTTTCCCAAACTTTATCTTTACCATCCATTTTTCTCTGAACTGATATTACTTTGTTCATATCACCTAAACATTTGTACCAGACTGCATAATCATCTTGTTATCATAATGTTGACATATTTATCAAGTAGGTTTCCATCAAGGACAACACATTAGCCATAATGCCAACAATCCTCATAGACACCATCTGAGACTAGAACACCTATATGTGCTACACAAGCTAACACCATGGGCTACAATGCTTTACCCTACATTGATTACTTCCATGAGGTAGGATGCACGAGTAATTTCTCCAAGAATTTATATATCTCTAACTTCAATTTGAAATACTGAAGTTATATTTCTGTAATATTTTGTTACACCCTACAGGAAACGATGTTAGGAAAATTGTGGTGTAAATTCTTCATCCTCTTTATCATCATCATAGGTTCATAAGTGCCCACCCTGATATTTAGAGCACATCCTACTAGTTTAATTTTCATTTTAGGTCTTATGATTATTGATTGTTGGTGCTCCATGTACTTTATAGAATTTTCAAACTTAGAAATTTTCTTGTATCCCATGCCTTCCAATGTAATAATTCCATCTACAAGTTTTTTTTATTTTTTCAACTGAAAAAAACAACAATCTTTCATTGATATAAAAGATAGTTACATGTGCTTAGTTATGATAGTATTAAATGCCCCAAAATTGTCTCAAAATACAGGATCATGACTAAATGTGTATATGAAGGATTGTGCAAAAAACCGAGCAAAAAATAGAGTAAAAAAAACCAAAATGTCCATTTGTCCAACAAGACCACCAGATGAGGAAACTAGGGCTAAAGAGCGCAACAACAAGTGGTGAAAGCCCAAAAATAATCCCTCACGTGGAAACAAAGAAAAAATTAAGTTGTTGAAAGGAAGTGCACCCATTAAATATAGAAAGACCCCGCGATGTTAATAGAGTCATTGAGAAGTATTTCAAAGCACATATGTGCAGCCCTGATAGTGACCCCTTTCTTGGATAGGGAGTCCAACAAGGTATTCTTCTCCCTGAATATATGATAGAAATAGATGGAAGGAAATGAGGTAGACATGCATCATATGAGCTCCATATAGTGGATAAGAGAATGGATTGATAACAAGGATTTCCCATTGACCCATTATATTGCTAGCTTCAAGTCCCCAATGATTAGAATCCATTTAATAGTTAGTCATGCAACATATCAGATCACCCCCACAATGTAAACACATATGCTCATACATTAGATCCATGACCCCCTAACCAATAGAAGTAGTATGCCAGAGTGGGGTTGAAATTGATTATAGCACCACACCCACACTCCCCATTCACAACTGCGCCATAAAAAAATCCTATTGGTAAGATATTGTCGAGGTTCTTGAGTGACCATCTGCATGTGTGAAATGAAGGTATCTATAGGGACCCTCCCTAAGACATTATTTTTTAAACTATAAATAATGTAGTTAAATTTGGAATGCAACCATAAGAAATAAGTGTTTTCAATTTAATTAATCATTTGTGAGCGATATCCATACCAAGATCACTTAATACCTTGAACACCCACCAACGTTGGAAACATATATGTATTAATGCATTTACATCAAACATCCATAATTTACAATGCATTCCACATATCATCTATTTTCACATTCTAGTAACTATAGATATAACGAAATCATGTAATAGAACATCATGAATACAACAAGTACATTCACCCTGGGGTGGAGATTCGACCTTGGCATTTCTGCTACTTACACTCCCTTGTTGTTGTCCACGTCCAAGTGTGAATGTCAATTTGCTTCGACCGAATGTTATTGACCCACCTGTTGACCTCCCAGCCTACTCCTTGGGTTCTCTTCTACCCTGTGGACCCTCAAGATGCAATGGGGTTGTACAATAGAGGAAGAAAACTAGCTAATGGAGAAGAGAACTCTTGGGTCAAGAGTTCCCTCTCTAATGTACTCCACCTCACCAAACTCACTATAGTTCATAGACACTAACAGTGGCATTCTCTCATCCATCCAACAATAGGGAAAAAATGGGTCCCTTCTCCCATAGCTTGCCCCTTATTTTATAGGAGGCTTCTTAGGTGGCACATGGTAATTCATACATAATTATTTATTTTTATTAATCTAAAAATTTTATTATTCACCCACCCATGTGTCACCCTCTCACCAAGGCTCTCCAAAATTATTTACTTAAAATTTAATTCAAAAGTAATATTTTTCCTCACTCCACACGACTCTCCATTTCTTCTCCTAGTTAACTCTTGATCCCCCTTTTCTACTCCTTAATTTGTGTCCATTACTGAAGTCAACTGATAAGTCTCAAATTTAGTCCCCTGACTACCTCCTAATTTAACTCAATTTGCCTCTTAGATGGATATTCTTATGTTGGCTCTTACCACATGGAGGTTCTCTAAATTTCTATAATTTAATTTATTAATCTTTATTTTTATTCACCACCCTCTTTTCTTAACGAAGTTTAACTATTTTAAGAATAATCTTTCTAATTAACTCTACGTCCCTCTTCCCCCCTTTAACTATTAAAATAGCTATGTACATTATTTACATAATATTTTCCAAATGTGGGAAGATAAGAGTTCTCAAGTGGTATAATCTTTTTGTTTCTTCATGTTCTCCCTTGACCCCAAATTTTATTCTTGATTAGATAACTTGGTTTTAAAAATTCATTTACCACAATATGTGAATTAGTATGATTATCATATCCTAATTATATTTTAGTAGTTTTTTCATGATTCCAAGGGTGTCAAGTTAGTCGTTCCCTTCAAGAAATTCCCTTCGAAGTTCCAAGGGTGCCACGCCAATTAGTTTCTTCTTGATGCCAAGGCTGCCAAGTTCGTCGTGCCCTTTGAAGTTCCAAGGGTTCCACGTGATGAGGCTCATCAATAGGTAAACTATATGGGTCTTAGTGGCACTCTCCAGCTTATTAAAATCAAATTTTCTCACATTTACTTACATATTTTATTATATTTTTCTTAGTGAGAAGGGTAAAGGTTAGGTGTTATGTCATGTGGCCTAATATGCATTAATTGCAGGAATTGGAGAAATTTTTGGCTAATTTAAGTGCAGGAACTCGAAGTGGATAGCCAAGAGGGATTTTAGGAGATTTGGTCTCCCTCCCTAACTCATCAAACATTCAAAGATTCCTCCATCAAATCTCATCAGCTCAGAGTTACAAGCAGCCAAGCCAACCAAGTCCATTGGCAGCCAAGCCAATGACAGTTGAAGACAAGTCAATCTCGAGTTTGAGAGCCAAGCCTCCCCAATTTTTATGAAGTTGTTGGTAGCTTCAATTTGTATAAATAAGAAGGCCAAGGACCTCATTAGGATTCAAATTTTTACTGTAGAAAGGAGGCAATTTGAAGCTTATACATCGTGACTATTACTCTTATGTTATTTTTTACATTTACATGATAATGACAAGGTTTACCTTAATCTAGAAATGAGTTGACTCAGAGGATTGAAGCTCTTGGGTTGGGGCCCAACCCTAGGAGCATAATTTCCTCTTTTTGTACGTATATTCTTAGGTTAAAATCATAGTTAGTTGCTGAAGCTATTCTTGCTTTGTAATTTATAATTATTTGAACGATTGCTTAGTTTTCCTTCCATTAGTTGAAGAAGTAGATTAGTGGTATTGTAGTGAAAGAGAATACTTCAGAAAATATTGTGACAATGGCCTCTTCCTCATCTCCCTCATGGGATCATGGTTTGAGGGCCCCACTCTCACAGCCCCAAAAACATATTTATCTTTTGATCATTGCATATCTTAGGATTCTTTGTTGAATAGATCATTGTTTATAATTTCTTGGAATCACCTGCAATTTTCATTTTGTTTCTTGAGTTTTTGTAGTTTAAAAAGGCATTTCATTCCATAGATATAGTCATTAGCCATCAATAAATCAGTTTTTTTCAAATTCAACTCATATTTTCCATATTTATATGAAGTTATGCATAAAGGAAGAGAAGAACATGTGTTGATGTAGGATTTTTTGATCTGCAGGTAGGAACTCATTCCACCAGCCTCATATAAGACTTCTCCACCTACTGTCGAGGCCTACCAATCCCTAATCCAAATTTCTAGTTTATAGCCATCATGGGCAGCCACCTTGAGCAAATACAACCAGCTTGAAGTGTTGGGTTGAGCCTTGGGCACTGTGCACCTTCCCTACTCCTAATTCCACCATCAACCATCTTCCCAACACTTCATTTCACCTTCCCTACCTTCCTATAGCCTTCAGCTAGTTTCTTGTAGAAAACCAGGACATCCTGAAATAAACTAAGACATCATGTAGTAACTACAGGAAACCCTGTAGCAACCTGTTTTAGCCCGTTTTAAGCAGAAATGTTGATCTGATCATAGGGTAGGCCCTGCACTTGGATTCCATGCCCCTCAATGCCATTTTGGACCAGTTTTCTCATGTCTTTCTCCCATGCAAAATATCATATTATTTAGCTTAACATTTACATTTCTAAATTGAAAATCAAAAGACTCTTTTTTTGCAATGTTAATAAAATATAGCTAGTGCATGCATACATCAGCATAACAGTGTTAGGATAATTGCCATGCCTACTTAATCCAGATAGTTAGATGATAGAATGCAAGGTTATATTATTTTTCTTCTGCAAATAATGTGTGCCAATTCTTAGCTAGATAATTTCATGTCATTTCATAGAACTTTCCATTCAAAACTTTCATTTTCCTAAAATAGGTAATCATTTAATTTCTGCATTAAATATGGCTTTACATTCACTATCAATAGTCAGGCTCCTTCTAGTCAATAGAAGATTGGTTTGAAAAACCCCAGTGGTTTTTCGCCCCATTTGAAAAGTGACAAGAGTAGACTGTGCATATAACATTGTCACCTCCAAGTCTGTACGAACCCCGGGTTGATAAAGTAAAGTTGGTAGCCTTAGGAGTTGCAACATCCTTGCTGCAATACTGGGGCTCATCACTTTTTGGCATCGTTTATGGGGAGGTGTCTAAGTAGTTGCAATTTTTTCTTTCCTTTCTGTTTTACATTCAATAAGTAGTTGCAATCTCTGCTTTCCTTTCTATTGGACATTCAGTAAGTAGTTGCAATTTCCGCTTTCTTTCCATTTTGAAAGTAACTAAAAAAAAAAAAAAAAACTAAAAAGGTCATGCCTCGTAGGAGTAGAGACAATTTAGGAAAAAGATTTCCAAATACCCCCACACCATCAGACAACCGACCTCCCTCTAATTCGGTGTTTTCCAGCTTCCCTCTTTGACTATAAGGGAGTTGGAGGACCCATTAGGTGAACAACTAGAGATCTTTGAAGAGCCTATTGGGGAAGAAGAAGAAGAAGAAACCCTTCCACACACTTACAACATGGATGAAAACATAAATGAAGGTGATTTTTCCATTATAGAGACTAATGGAGATGCTAGGATGAAAAATATAAGCCCCTATGCCCTTCCTCAATTCCATGGCTTAACATCTGAAGACCTTGATACCTTCTTGTTTGAGCTTCGTGTCATCTGCAGAACTTATGATTATATCTTTGATGACCAGAAGTTGAAATTATTCCCATCCACCCTTAAGGATGTAGCCTTGTGTTGGTTCATGGGTTTTCTTGGGGACAACTTCACTACCTGGGATCAGATGCAACAATCCTTCAATTACAAGTATAGGGACTACTGGAGGTCAAAGGATACCAAAGAATAAATCTTCAAAATGACCTTGGAACATGATGAATCCCTATAAAATTATGAGGAAATCTTCCAAATCAACTACAAAAGGACCAGATGCAGCCTTGATCCTGAATTGCTCAAGTTAGTCCTTCTTATAGGGATCAGGGAAGATATCCTAGAAACCATAAACATTTTGTCTATAGGGGACATCTACCAGTTATCTTATGATGATATCAAGACAGTTTTCAAAAATCATTCTAAGGTAGCTAGAAAGAAGGGTACGGCTAGTCAAGCTTTGGCCAGTTCATCCTCCTCCAACACATCCATAAAAAGTGAAATTGGGAACATGTTGGAGGACTTTAAAAGTGAAATGTTGCATACCCTTACTATCCAAATGGACACCATGCAAGTCAAGAGGAATCAGAAGGAAGAAGAAAGAGCCTTAGCTGTCTTTTTCCCTAGATGCATTGGGAGGCACCCTAGAAATGAATGTCCATTAAATATTATAGAGATATGCTCGGTCTGTGAGGAAAACCACTCCATAGACAAGTGCCCTTCTCTGCCTAGATTTAAAGTTGTCTATCAAGGAATTGAAGGTGTGACTGAACAACTCTTCTATATCAATCAAAGGAGGCCTCAAGGACCTCAACCACACTAGCAGGGCATGCAAGGGGCACCCTATTCATACTACAAGCCCAAAAAGAATGCATCCATTCCCCCTTGGTGTGCTCCTTCTCATCCTTCATGATCCACACCTTCTCCCTGGTCTTATGCACCTCAGTACCATTCCCAACCTGCCAATTAATCATTTCAGCCATATGCTCCCCCACAACCTCAGTGGAATACACCATCATACGGGTAGAGGCCCCCATTCAACCAATCTATAGCCTTACTACCTCCACCACCATATCAACCACATCTCCTTCACCCTGCTCCATCTAAGCAACCTCAGATGCCTACTCAGCCAAATCTGAACCCGAACAACAAGCAGGAACATCAGGTCTATAGTGGGAGACGTCCTACACTACCTATGTTGTGGAATTTCAATAAATCAACCTCGGGTCTAGAAGAGTGCTTCTAGATCACCAACCTCCATCTCCACCTGAGGAACTTGAAGAGGAAAAGGAAGAGAGTGTTCCTTAAGCCAATCCACCTCCATTTCCTGAGAGACTAATCCATCCTAGTCAACACACCCCAGAAGAGATTGAACTTCTGGGTGAATTGAAAAACTTGTGTGTTAAAATCCCACTCCTCCAAGCTATCAAGGATGTCCCCATCTACAACAAGTTAATCAAGGAGAAATGCTTCAAACATCATGGGAGGAGAAAGAAAGCCACCCCTACCATTAATGTCATTGGACAACTTTCTAACTTAATGTTGGGGAGAGTGATTTTCTTGAAGTATCTAGACCCTGGAATTCCTATAGTAGATGTGCACATTGATGGCATCATTTCCCACCATACCTTGATTGATCTTGGGGGTCCCATCAATGTGATGACTAAGGAGACCATGCTTAAATTGAATCTCCAAGAATCATTAAGGAACACCACAAAAATCTTGCAGCTTGTAGACAGATCCATAGTAGCTCCTGAGGGAGTTGTTGAGGATGTGATGGTCTCCATTGATACCTGGGAATACCCTGTTGACTTCTTGGTTCTCCAACCTAAGACCAAATTCAATGGTTATCCTCTCATCCTTGGAAGGCCATGGCTAGCCACTATTGATGCTTATATAAGTTCCTGGGTTGGGAATATGACCATTAAAAATGGGCATTTGCCCAAATAATTGTTGTCGTACCCTCCTGCTCAACCATCTCTAGAGCATGACTTACACTTATGGTTGGAAGAGGAGGAGGAATATGAAGTATACCATGCCACATCTTACCCAATATGTACCCTATATGCTATTATAGGAGGGGGGAACCTGATGAAGATGACCTGATTAATCAAATCATCTAGAATTAGCCCTCCAACACCATGTCTCTTGATGAGTTAGTGAAGAAATCTAAAGATAACCCTTGTAACGATTTGTACCTAGCTGAATCAAGTCCTACTCATGTCAAGATGATAGAATTTGGTCCAGCTAAAACATTGAAAATCAACCCCTCTCTCTTTGTACATCAGGAAAAGGGGTTATGTGACATGCTAAGAGAGCATTTGGATTCCTTTACCTGGAGTTATAAGGAAATGAAGGGAGTGCACCCTTCGGTGTGTACTCACCACATTTACATCAAGGAAGTTTGTAAGCCAGTGTGTCAACCTCAAAGGAGAATGAACCCAACCCTCAAAGTCATAGTTAAAGAAGAACTACAAAAGTTGTTGGATGCAGGGTTCATTTACCCCATCTCAGATAGTGAGTGGGTGTCTCCTCTTGCTCTGATCCCAAAGAATAATGGAAAATGGAGGATTATTTTGGACTACAGAGAGTTAAACAAAGCCACTAAAAAATACCTTTTCCCTCTACCTTTCATTGATCAAGTCATGGATGGTATTGCAGGAAAGAATTTCTTCTCTTTCTTGGATGGATTCAGTAGTTACAATAAGATCCAGATCAGCCTAGAGGACCAAGATAAAACCACCTTCACTTGTCCTTGGGGTACCTTTTCTTATAAGGTCCTTCCTTTTGGATTACATAATGCCCCTGCCACTTTTCAGAGGGCAGTGCTAAGCATATTTGCAGATCTAGTCCACGACCCTATAGAAATTTATATGTATAATTTCACTCCTTATGGGTGTGATTTCCTGGAGGCTCTCTCTAACTTGGGGAAAGTATTAAATGAGTGCATTGAAATTTACCTATCCCTTAGTCCTAGGAAGTTTGAGTTCTTGATGAATGCAGGGACTGTTCAAGGTCGCTCAATATCCCAAGAAGGGCTACAAGTGGACCCAAATAAAATTTCTATCATAAAGAGGGTCCCTACTCCTCAGAAGCAGAGGGATGTCAGAAGTTTCTTGGGTTTAGTTGGATACTATAGGAGATTCATAAAGGATTTCAGCAAAGTAGCCTCACCATTGTTTGGACTACTGGCCAAGGTCTCTGACTTTTGTTGGTCAGAAAGCTTCCAATAGGCCCTAGAAACCTTAAAGGACGCGTTGACTACTGCACCCATACTTCGAGGCCCAAATTGGGCTCTTCCTTTCCACATCCATGTTGATTCCTATGACAAATCTATAGGAACGGCCCTAAGCCAGATAGATGACAAGTTTCCTTATGCCATTTACTTCATTAGCAAAAATATGTCCAAGGTTGAATAGAACTATACTGTAACTGAAAAAGAGCTCCTATTTGTTGTCCATTCCTTGAAAAAATATAGACACTACATCAATGGTTATTAGACCTTTGTACATACTAACCCTGCTACTATTAAATATTTGATGAACAAGCCTGATGTGAATTCTTGAATTATTATATGGTTTATTTTATTACAACAGTTTGATCTAACTATCATTGATAAGCCTGGTGGAGAAAATGAGGTTGCAGATTTTTTGTTTAGATTTCCTTTGCCTGCAGGTGAGGAAGGAATGTTTGATGAACAATTGCCAGATGAGCATTTATTTTCTATTTCATTTCTCTCTCCATGGTTTGATGACATAGCCAACTACCTAGTGGCTGCACAATTCCCTCCAAATTTTTCCTCCAAGGAAAAATGTAGAATTATAAGAAAGAGTACCCCATTCACTTGGATTGGGGGCAATCTCTTCAAGCTTGGCCTAGATCAAATTTTGAGGAGATGTGTCAAGGAGGAGAAATTCTTTGACATCCTTATACCCTGCCATGATGGGCCTTATGGAGGTCACTTTGTAGCCAAGAGGACAACCTTCAAGGTACTACAAGTTGGCTACTACTGGCCCACTCTCCATCAAGATGCAAGAAGATACACCATTTGATGTGATCAGTGCCAAAGGATGGAGAAGCCTACTCCCAAGGATGAAATTCCTTTGCAACCTCAAGTGACTCTTGAGCCTTTTGACAAGTGAGGAATGGATTTCATTGGGCCCATTGATCCACCAACAAGGAAGAAAAAGTACATAATTGTATGCATTGATTATTTGACGAAGTGGATTGAGACCAATGTTGTAAAAGTAGAAACATAAGATAAATATGAGTTCTTAAGGGAGAATATATTCTACAAGTTTGGGTACCCTAGAGAACTAGTCATTGATCAAGGAGCTCAATTCACATCACACCTAATTAAGAATTTGTTGAGGCAGCATAAGATGAAACAAAGGAAGTCAACTACTTATCATCCTTAGGACAATGGACAAGTAGAGGTTACTAGTAGAGCATTGGAAGGCATTCTCACTAGGGTTATGAGCAACAACATAAAATATTGGGCAGAAAGACTAGTGGAGGCCACTTGGGCCTATAATACAACCTAGAACACAACCACTGGCTTCAACCCTTATGACTTGATCTATGGAAAGAAGGCTCTGCTCTCCATTGAGTTTGAGTACAACACTTTGAGAATGGAATCACAGTTGGATTTGGATGTTACAAAGGCACAACGAGAGAGGTTGCTCTAGCTTAATGGTTTGGATGACTTCAGGATGCATGCCCTCATACACATTGAATTTGGATGCATGCCCTCATACACACTAAAGTTGTTCAAGTACAGAGAAAGGTTTGGTATGACTTAAACATCAAGGACAAGTTTTTTCAAGAAGTAGATTGGGCTCTACTATATGACTCCAAATTTAAGAAATTCAAAGGAAAATTGATGACTAGGTGGATGGGCCCATATCTGATAGAAAAGTGTCATCACAATGGGGTTGTGCAAATCAAGACCATTGATGAAGAAGGTATCCCCTTTCTTATCAATGGATACAGATTCAAAGCCTATAAAAGGCCTCTATCAAGGGAGGATTTCATCAGTACCATTGGTAAGGAAGTGAATGTGCTTGGAAGTGTCTTAGCTTCCAGCTCACCAAATTCTTGAAGACTACTTTTATTTTTGAAAAAAGAGAAAAAAGAAAAAACAATAAGGGACCTAGGTTAAAACCTGCTTGAGGCAGCCCAAGAGTGAAAAAAAAAAAAGGAAAATAAGAAGATCCCTAGGCGAAAAAACCTTCCTTGAGGAGCCTCGGGCAGGAAAAAAGGCTTAAAACCTCCTTTGAGGTGACTTGTGTGTCTTTCAAAAAAATAGAGAGAAAAGGAAAAAAGGAAAAACAAAGTGCCATGGCAGGGACCTCAAACCTACCCATTAATAAAATTTTGTGATTTTTGCAGGTTTTTAAAGACAACAAATGACTAAGAGTTCAAGGGACATCAAGCCAGGCATCACACCAATTTTTCCTCCACTCACATCACATCTTCCATGCCTACCATATCTCCATCATCCATCCTCACTTCCAGGCATCAAAAACCAATTTTTATGCATTTTTCTAGCTTCTACAGGGTTTCCTCTAGTTACTATAGGAAGATCCAGTAGTACTACACGATGTCCTAAAACACTACAAGAAAGGAGTCCTTATTGGAAAATGATGATGCAAGCCTATTCTAGGTTGTAAACGAGGACCCTACACCTCACCATATCTCACCCAACACCAGCACATGACCATCCCCACCTCTATCTCCATAAAACAAAAAACTCATAAAAATGAAAAATACAAAAAAAGGAGAGTCCAAGGGACATGCCATCATTGGCCTCACTCACCTATCACTCCATATACTTCATTACCATCTCTCCACTCCTACATCACCACCCATCGCCCGTCCAAGTGAAAAGTTAATGAAGAAAAGGCAGCTACAGGATTTCCTGTAGTAACTACAAGATCCCCTGTAGCATCCTGTGTTATAACAACAGCAAATTTTCTCTACATTCTCCTTCACCACCCATGAAATTAGAGAGCTCCAACATCCCTGCAGGAATTGTGACTCCTATGCAGAGCTCAGTGGCAGCAGCAAAGACCAAGCACATGAACACCACAACAAAGCAGACAACTACATCAACAAGAAGAAATCAACAGAAAGATGACCAAGGGAGAGCACTTACCTGAACACAAAAAAGCACAACAAAGTCACCCTCTAACATGCATGACCAAGCAAAGGAAGGCATGGGTATGGTACCTCATCCAAAATATTCCCCAAATACAATATGATAGAAGTGTAGGAATATGAAAAAGTTTGTTTTTATAAGCTGGAGGTGGCCAGTTAACTTAGCCACCCTTAGCTCGAAGACAAAAAGCAAACTCCCAGTTAGCATGCCACGTCGCAATGCCACATCAAGGAGCATCAGTCGAAAAGGTGGTCGAGTTAAGTTGTGTGAGAGTGGATGATTATTATGAGGGGAGGTTGCATGATAACCAACGGTGGGCCAACAGTCCCAATGAGGAAATCTCGTACACTGTAAGCCAACACAACGCTCCAAGGAATCGACCATAAATAGCAAAAATTCCAAACTTTCATGCATCCATCGTTCATTTTTAGATTAGGGAGAACAGGACCACCTTGAAGAGCCATCGAGGAAGCAAACCTATTTTAGCCACCATACATGAAACATAACTACAAGAACAACTACAAGAAACACAAAGAGTTGTAGGAAGCATTGGAAATTCACAAAGAACGCTGCAAGGGGGTACCTAGGGTCCAGTTGTTTAGAAATTCTCCTATCTAGAGCATCACAGTGAAAGGTAGGTGACCCATATCTCCTGTGTTTTGACTTGATAGCTAGTAAATGGAAAAGAGAAACAAATCTACATTTTCTAGTAATTACAGTGGGCCTGGGGTTTAGACAGAATTTTGTGAAGTTAAAGAAAATTGTGTGGGGATAGAAAGAAAAAATGCAGTCATCCTCCAAAAATTCTAAATTATCAGCCACCCTGAAAAACACTAAAGTTAGCCCCTTAAGCTCCCTACATTTAGCTCACCAGAGAAGAGAAATGACAGGAGGATTCAATAGAAGGGAACCCATAGACACGTCTAGAATGCACCTACATCCCCCTATGTTAGAAATATTTAGAAGGCATCACTGGTTGGGATTGTTTGAGCTTCTAAAATGGTATGATGATGATGTAGCTAATGAATTTTCCTTGGAACTCAAGCTAAAACCAGTGCTACTACTATGGTAAGAGGATTTTCAATTACAATTAATCTTGAGGTAATTAGAAAAATCACTACACTTCCTCAAGGGGTGCAATGGAGAAATAAGGATAAGGATAGAAACACTTTTGCTAAGAAAAACTTTTTCTTAAAAGATGAAGATCCAATTGAGGACAAAAATGGGATCAGAAGGGAGAACCTTCCCTATCCTTAGAATGAGGTGATCTATCACATTCTCAAATATATTTCTTGTGAAGGGAGGTTGAGTATAGTCTATGGCTACCAATTTAGACTCCTCCATGAGTTGAGATTTGCAGAGGAGTTACCCATTGAAAGAAGACTTAGTGTACCCTACTTCTTTTTGTAATCAATAATAGACATGAGCCTAAAGGTACAAGAGGGGAAACATCTTGAATTGGCACATCATGGACTCATTAAGATAATACTAGAGGATGCCTTGAGCTAGTTAAGAATACCTATTATATGGTCCACATTTAGAGACTTGGACAGAGAGGTTGTAATTGACATCCAAGCCCTTGAATATGATAGGGACCCAACCTCTAGTGGTGAAGAGGAACCAGAAGAAGAAGAGGAGGAGGGGGCAGAAACAGATAAAATAGAGGAGGAAGAAGGAAAATAAGGATAAGAAGAGAAAAGTGAAGAGGAAGAGCAGAAGGAAGAGGCAAGCTCTGATGAACATACCAAAGAAGGGGAGGAATCTATAAGGTTGTCCCATGAAACCACTAAGAAGGAGGTAGATGCTGCCTTGACTGCCATAAGCACACCCATCAAGTCAAAACGGAAAAGATAGAGGTAGACTCCCCTCTATTTCAAAATAAGAAGAAGCACCAGGATCAAGCAAGGGAGGCCACAAACACCCACAAGGACTCCCATCATAATTGAGGAGTCACCAAAAAAGAAAGAAGAGCTAGTTTCCTTAGGAATAAAAGTTGAAGAGGGCACATCAAAACAAGCTACCCAAAGTCTCCCATCACCTATGTTAGGAAACCTGTCACTAGGTCAGCATCAACAAAGCAAGACAAGGCACATGTGACCCCATTACAGAGAGGAAAAATCCTTCTATAGGATCCTCAGACAGTCCTACAGGAAACTCTGTCATTACTACAAGAAACAAAAAAAAAAACTATAGGGAGGACAATAAGGACAGAGGGAAGGCAAGGAAGCAGCAACACAAGTGCAAAGGGGGCAGCTTCGCCAAAGACATCTAAGGGGGAATTTCGAGAGTTGCAGGAACCTAGTCCACAACCAAATATGAGCTCTTACTACAAGTTCATTGAGGGAGGTAGAGTAATACCACAGAAATTTGCATCCCCTCTCTTCTTTGAGCTTGAGAAAGAGAGAGGAAGGACACATCGCTGGATGAAAATTGCCAAGTCAAAGAAGGTAGAATATGTGGGCCATATGGAAGAGAAAAAATTAGAGATGGGTAGGTAGTTGAGTGAGATGAAAGATAGGGAACAAATTATGAGATCTAAACTATAGGCAGAAAACACATGGCTAAGGAGGTAGTTGTAGGAAAATGAGATCCAATTGGCCACCATGGCAAGCCTCTCCATGGAGGCACTCCAGTGCAGGATGCCATCAAGATCATATGAACTATACCTCAAATATTAATGGTTGCAATTTCACATCAAGACACTAGCACAATAGGGGACTACGCCTTTCCAAGACTGTAGGCAGTTCATTGAATTATGTGACAAGAGAACCCTAGGAGATAAGGCCAAGATATCTAAATTTTACCTACACATATTCGTCTTAATAGATTTGAATGTGTGGGACCCCAATGCAATGTTGGGGGATTTACAGCTAGTGGACCTTGCATCATGGATGATTCATGAGGAGACCAAGGATAAGGAGGTAAAGAGAATATTGGAAAAGGAGGAAAAGGAATCCCTTTACATCAGAGCAGAACAAATAAATTCAATGGTTTCCAATAGCACCCGTAACATCATCTCCAATGATGCCCATCTTGCACAAAGATACCTAGCTACACAAGAACATGCCATCACCCACTAAGAAGACACCTTGAGGTTGCTAGGAAATGAAAGCCAACAAGCATGCCAGAGGAGATGGAGCAACCTACTTCACAGTCTAAGGATCAGAGGGTACCATTCCCCTGAGAGGTTGAGGAATGCACTGGAAAGGACCCCACTATATAAGAATTCCATGTAGAGACTAAAAATCAATTGGATTGGGTTGAAACTCAGTCCACCCTTATTGTTGGGTCTCACAGAAGGTAGGAAGGAAGAGGAGGAAATAAAACAGTGGGAAGAAATAGAGAAACATGCAAGGTTCTATCCTCAAGAGGAAACCCCATCAACAGAGGCATGGGATGTCAAAGAGGCCACACGAGCTATGAAAGATATGGACATATACTAAATTTCTTAGAGGATGAGCAACACCTTCAGTAAGGGGGTGATGATGAGGGTCATCAATAGGTAAACGATATGGGTCTTAGTGCCACTCTCCAACTTATTAAAATCAACTTTTCTCACAATTACTTACATATGTTATTATATTTTTCTTAGTGAGAAGGTTAAAGGTGAGATGTTATGTCATGTGGCCTAATATGCATTAATTGCAGGAATTGGAGCAGTTTTTGGCTAATTTAAGTGCAGGAACTTGAAGTGGACAAGAAAGAGGTATTTTAGGTGATTTTGTATCCCTCCTTAACTCCTCAATCATTCTAATATTCCTCCATCAGATCTCATCAACTCAGAGTTACAAACAACCAAGCCAACCGAGTTCATTGGTAGCCAAGCTAGTGACAGTTGAAGACAAGTCAATCTCAAATTTGGAAGCCAAGCCTCCCTAATTTTTACGAAGTTGTTGGTAGCTTCAATTTGTATAAATAAGAAGGCCAAGGGCCTCATTAGGATTCAAATTTTTATTGTAGCCAAGATGCAATTTGGAGCAAAGACATTGTGACTGTTACTCTTATGTTACTTTTGACATTTTGATGATAATGAAAAGGTTTACCTTGATCCAGCACTGAGTTGACTCAAAGGGTTGAAGCTCTTGGGTTAGGGCCCAATCCTAGCAGCATAATTTCCTCTTTTTGTACATGTATTCTTAGGTTAAAATCATAGTTAACTGCTAAAGTTATTCTTGCTTTGTTTAATTTACAAGTATTTGAATGATTGTTTAGGTTTGCTTCCATTAGTTGAAGAAGTAGATCAGTGGTACAATAGTGAAAGAGAATACTTCAAAAAATCTTGTGACAATGTCCTCTTCCTCATCTCCCTCATGGGATCATGGTTTGAGGGCCCCACTCTCACAACCCCAAAAACATATTTATCTTTTGTTCATTGCATAGCTTAGGATTCCTTGTTCAATAGATCATTGTTTATAATTTCTTGGAAGCACCTATAGTTGTCATTTTTTTTCTTGAGCTATTGTAGTTTAAAAAGGAATTTTATTCCATAGATATAGTCATTAGCCATCAATAAATCATTTTTTCTCAAATTCAACTCATCTTTTCCATATTGATATGAAGTTATGCATAAATGAAGAGAAGAACATATGTTGTTGCAGGATTTGTTGATATGCAAGGAGAAACTCATTCCACCAGCCTCATCTAAGCCTTCTCCACCTACTATCGAGGCCGAACAACCCCTAATCCAAATTTCTGGTTTATAGCCACCATGGGCAGTCACCTTGAGAAAATACAGCCATATTGAAGTGTTGGGTTGAGCCTTGGGCACTATGCACCTTCCCTACACCTTATTCCACCATCAATCATCTTCCCAACACTTCATTTCACCTTCCCTACCTTCCTGTAGCCTTCAGCGAGTTTCCTGTAGAAAACCAGGACATCCTGTAGTAAACTAGGACATTCTGTAGTAACTACAGGAAACCCTGTAGCAACTTGTTTTGAGCAGAAATATTGATCCAAGCATAGGGTAGGCCCTCCACTTGGATTCCATGCCCCTCAATGCCATTTTGGACCAGTTTTCTCATGCCTTTCTCCCCTTCAAAAGATCATATTATTCATCTTAGCATTTACATTTCTAAATTGAAAAAAAAAATCTGCAATGTTAACATAATATAGCTAGTGCATGCATACATTAGTCATAACAGTGTTAGGATAATTTCCATGCCTACTTAGTCCAGATAGTTAGATGATAGAATGCAAGGTTATATTAGTTCTCTTCTGCAAGTAATGTTTGTCACTTCTTAGCTAGATAATTTCATGTCATTTCATAAAACTTTCCATTCAAAACTTTCATTTTCCTAAAATATGTAAGCATTTAATTTATGCATTAAAGATGGCTTTACATTCACTATCAATAGTCAGACTCCTTCTAGTCAATATAAGACTAGTTTGAAAAACCTTGGTGGTCTATTGTCCCAGTTGAAAAGTGACAAGAGTAGATTGTTGCATCTATTGTGCATATAGCATTGTCACCTCTAAGTTTGTACGAACCCCAAGTTGATAAAGTAAAGTTGGTAGCCCTAGGAGTTGCAGCATCCTTGCTACAATACTGGGGCTCATCACCATGCCAAATAGTTTCTTCTTGATGCCAAGGTTGCCAAGTCAATTGTTCCCTTCAAGAAATTCCCTTGAAGTTCCAAGGGTGCCACTTCACTTTTCCTTCAAGCATCCAGTGACTATGAGGGGAAAAGTTAGGTGCAACTATTGAGACCTCTAACCTCTCCTATATTTCCCTCTATAGTGAGAATAATGGTGTTGGGGATCAAGGAATCTTCCTCGATGCTTCCCCCCCAGTAAAATCCTTGTGAGTAACCCAATATGGAGCCTGCCCCCACGACATCATGAACTTAGAGGTGAAGGTATCCCAACCCTTCCAGCCCAAGTCATGGCAGGAGTGCTAGTGGGTGGAATCAGGGACACGGTCCCACCCCTCCCTTAGGGTTCCATCTATCTATGCAACCCCATCACCCATGTGTGAGTTGTTAGACCAAGAAACTAATATGTGTCATTAACATTCACAATAGAATTTCAATTTAAACTTTTAAAAATTTCTTGAGACAATAGTATGTAAATCAAACCAAACCAAAGTTTGTCGACTCATCACATGCAATTGCATCTGGGTGGTCCCTTTCCACACTCAATGATCATAAGTTATTTTTTATTCATAATATTAATCACCAATATAATTTTGTATGTTAAATAATCATCAGCATCTTTGTAATTGTGAGCAAGAACTAATGTAAACACACACATAATGAATCCATCATATGATTAGACATAGTCATAAACACATCCATCACAATTATTATCATTATAACATCGAATTGGAAAAATAAATATTCACATCAACTCATAGTAAGTGTTAAATATCTGAATCCTCAACTTGAGGTCCTCAAAGAATAATGTATATGTCATAATGCAATCTCAGAGTTAAAATAATGTTTATCAAAGGTCAATTATAGTGTGCAATACAGTATCCATGGGCCAATCTCCATAAAATAGATTGCTATGAATAGAGCAGTGGTCCCCAAATATGGAGCTTTGTTCTAAAAAATGATGGCATTCCTACTTCGCCAAATTCCCCAGCATATACAGTTGGAGAGACCTGTAAGCTCGATTGAGGAGAAACTAGCTTTGTATGTAAGTTGCTATAGATGTTCTATCCACCAGCGAATTGATCTCTAGTATACTGGAGACATCCCCCCAAAAACAAATCGCAAAAGGGAAGTTGACGAATAGATGATTCACCTCCCCAGTAGTTGATTTCTACAATGGACAAAGCCCAAGCCCTATGAATCCTCTTTTGACTTCTCCTAGGTGAGGATTCGACTGTGGGACACAATCTAGATAAAACATTTTAATTGTGTTGGTGCTTCACATCTCCACATGTTGGCTAGCCAGCTGGAACTAGAGTTATATTGATTGCGCTTAATGATAAATAGACCTCCTTAGCAGAGATGGATCTACCATTTGAGAAACCATCGCAAGTAAGTATTTTGTCCTGCTCCTTTAAGATGATCCCTACCTAGAATAAATGATAACGGCAGCACTCCCATTCGAGCACCAAATGTGGAGGGATGCCCAACTCTACAACATGCATCCAGTGGGTGGAAGAGAATCCAATGTCCTGTGGGAAGCCTGTATCTTCTAGGAAAGAAAGTCCACATTCTTGGAGGAAGAGGATCAAGGGAGACGAAAGGATATGCACTCCCTCCATTCCAATGGTAGCATTTATCACCACTAAAATTTTGTTACCGCAACCAACCTTCCATTTGAGGTTGTTACACATCCATGGCTTAGTTTTCATTAGACTACGCCAAATGAATGAGGTTATTTTCTTCACGATGCCCCATCCAATACCCACTCTTCTAGATTTGCATTATTAAGATATTTTTCTCTATGATTTAATGACAAATGTCAGATCCCACGAAATCCCTCCATAAATTCTTAGTTATCATATCCATATTGAAGTGCTTTGTATATTTAATGCCCCAACCTCCTTCCTCCTTCGATCTGCAAATTCAAGAGAGTTTAGTTAGGTGAATTTTTTATTTGTTTCTAGAGCCTTCCCATAGGAAATTAGCCAGAATAGAGTCAATCTTACTGATAACAGACATGGGTAAAAGAAATGGGTGCAGCCAATATACAGAGATGCCTTGGAGAACAACCTAAATCATGACCATCTTTTTGCCCAGTGTGAGCCATTCGTTCTCCCATAAGGTCAATTTCTTTTGGATTTTCCAAACGATCCATGACCATTCCCTTTTCTCATAGTTGCAGGGATTCAAGTAGAAACCTAGGGACTTGATTCAAGCTATAAGTTATTTTCTAGATTCTTGAAGAATATTGCTTAATACAGATCTTGGATATCTACTAGTTGTCTCAACATAACACAATCCCATTCTTTTAAGAAGGGTCCTTGTAAATACATGGAGTTTTTTTGTATTCCACAGGGGCAGAAAAATACCACTTCTTCATTCTCAAAAGGTTTTTTGAAATATCCTACAACATAGGAATTTATATTTGAATCACATCTGCCAATGACAAGAAGACCATCTAAATCAAGCTTCAGTATAGTCTACTCCACTTGCTTGAGTTGTTCAATAGCCTCAATTTTGTCTTGATCACGTGCATAATATTAGAACCACCTTGGTGATTCCAATTGGGCCACCATTGAATGGAGTGACTTGGAAATGGGAGTATGCATCCAATTCCAAACACAGAGCTTTGAACAACATATTTTCCTTCATATTGATATTTTCACTATGACTCTAACTATTTATGTCATAACTAGGGTGTATATAAAAATTTGAGTCCATGGACTATAGCATGTTGGAAAAAAGGGGAAGAGGTTGTTGTAGGATATCTTCTTTGTTGTTATCATTGTCTTCAAAATCTCGTACACAAACAACCTTTGAAATTTCCACAAGATCAAACTTCTCAATAGAAAAATTGAAATATACTTGTGTCAAACATACCTCTACCCTTGATCTAGTACTTTGTCTGCATGGTATATTTTGGACCTTTTCATAGATCATGTCTTGCATGGCTAACACAAATCCATGTTGTTCTTCATCACTATTAGTATCATATATAGGAAAGGAATGAAATTGTAGAATATAGGATCTGTGGCCATTATGCATCCAACTTGTTAATAAATTCATCTCATCCTCAATGTGATCAACCATGTTGCCCCCTTCAAACACCTAACGCAAATATTTGTCTTGAACCATAAGCAGGTCTTCCTTGTGAAAGATATCTTCTTCAATGGTGTTAACAATATTGTAAATACTCACAGTTGTAGTATCATCATACCTTTTCTTTTGGACAACAAACTCATCATTAGGGTCTAGAAAATCAACTAAAAACCTATGATAGTATTCTCCCATACATAATGTATCTTCTTTAATGAGGCGACTAACAATGCCATCAAAATAGCATATTCCATCCTAGTTTCTTCCTTCTTGTCTTGGAATATCAACCTGTTGACAATATTGGATGTCTTCATGGTGTGTCATAGCGTCTCCTCTGCATGGAAAAGTGCACAAAGTCTTTGATGGTTGTAGGTTCGCTTGATGTTGCTTTGGCACATTGCTCCTTGCTTGTATGTTGGAAGGCTTGACAGGCTCATCTGTTTGTGAAAGGTGCATGTTCGTCCGTCCACGAAAACATATTTGCATGATCATCCATTCGCAAGCACATCTCTTCGCATGCATCGTTCGTTCATCCATTAATGAACATGTCTTTCTGCATGTGCTCCCTTCAATCATCCCATTTGTTGTCGCGCCATGTTTTTTGGTGTAACTATATCTACAGTCACTCATGACGAGACGAAATCAAATCCAAAAACATCCTAGTCTACCATGACACATGATCATTTCGAATGCAGGTGACCAGGAGAGGCAACAAGGTTGCGAGGTGGGATGATGGCTCTGGGAACTACTAATGAAAACTGTGCAAGAGTCATTGGATGATGAAGATGGCCAATCCGAGACAACAATGACTATCCGTGAGGTCTGGCTCAATTAGAGGGAAAAATTGCGCAATTTTTGGGAGGAATAGTTCGGGCTATAGGAAGGTAGGGTAGACAAAACCTGCTCATTTTTTGGAACAAGCTAACAGTGGGGCTTGACAACAAAATTTGTGCAATTTCTTGGAGGAATAGGTTGCGATGTAGGAAGGATTAACAGACAGGATTTGCGCAATTTTTTGGAGGAACGGTCCAGGAGCTTGGCAGCCAAAACTGTGGAATTCCTGGAGGGAACTCGCAGCAGACTACTAGGTCACTGGTAGGTGAAATGCGCAATTCCTGAAGGGAACTGGTAGTCAGCTACCAGGAGCTTGGCAACAGAAACTGCACAACTCCTAGAGAAAACTGGCAGTCTTCTTTTGGTGAGAGAAACTGCACTGAGGCTTGGAGGCTGGCCTGCTGATCACTTATGTGCAATTTCTGAATTGAGCAGATTGTTGGGTAGTAGAGCACTTGCTCATGAAAAATGTGAAATTTTCTAGGTGAGCAGTCGGTTGTCTGTCAGGAGGACTAGCTGGAACAATTGTGCAATTTTTTGAGGGAGATAGGGATAGGCACTAGGTGTCTGTCTGACCTATCTATGTAATTTTCCCAGCTAGCAGAGCAGGCAAGGTCTGCAACCTCTGTGCAATTTTTGAGGGGAATGAGTCCCGAGGTGGTTGCCAAGTCAAATCCTTTGGTTGACCAACTTGAAGTTTGATTGATTTTCTTGCAGGTAGCACAGCTTGAAATGACTTGCTTGGTGCTTCTGTGTTGTTCTGGGTGATAGTCAATTGAGTCAATGGTGGGGTGATGGTCCGGCTGTTAGAGGGGAGTGTGATTGTCAGAACTTCAACAAAATGACTAAGTGTGTGAACGAGCGAAAGATGCATATGTGATCCTGCAAACACACACTTACATAACTTGATGACGAGACGAATCAAACCATCTAGACACACATGTTCAACATGACTGACTGACGGTAGCGTGACACTTGTGATTGATCGTTGATCGACCATGATGATTCTTGCACAACTGTGAATGTGATTTCGTGTTTAAGTGTGAAAGATGTTTTCATAGTGAACATAACATGTACACATGAAGCGAAGACCTTGAGCATGACCAGAACATGGTCGCAAGCATGACATTGACATCAACATGCAAAAGCTTGGGTGGAATGAACAAGCAAGTCCGGTGTGAATACTCACACAAGCTCACAGAGTGAACTCAAGTGTATGCAAATTTCAAGTGAAACTCTCAAGGGAGGCTCCGAAATTGGGTGCATGCTAAAATTTTGGAGGGTGGTTGTAGCCGCTACAACACTTGGCGACACACTGGTAGAACTCCAGCTTCTCTGTTTTGGTTCATTTATAGCACATGGCCTTGGTCTTTTGGGGAGTATTGAATCGCTATGCGGGTTACTTCGACTTCCCCACTTACCCCATGGATATACATGGATCACCTTTTTCCAACTCAGTCAAACACAATCAAAAGTTTAGCTTGATCATAGTGTTTTGAATCCGGGAAGGGTAGTTTAGCTCACGAGTTGAAGATTTTCAAAGTATAAGTTTTCATCTCTGGTGTTGCTCCGCTGCCAGCAAGCCTAGATAGTACCCCTGCGGAGTCACACAAGAACACACACATTGCTCCACTGCCAGCAAGTCTGGTCAATACCGCGGTGGAATTACATGCTTCCCCTCTCTGCGCAGGAAGCCTTTCTCTTCTTTTTCCTTTGTATTTTTCAAGAGGACTATGCATAGGCACTTATTTATTTTTAGGGTGGAAGAGGGATCCTGACTTATTGAGAGTAGAAGAGGTTGTTCCTTTAGAGAAGCATGTAAGACCTCTAACATAGGTTTGCTCGTTTATATTTTCTCCTTCTCTGTTTCTACTAGTTGGATGAGCTTGAACACACAGAGCAGAAGGCTGATTATAGGCATGGGGCATCCCAGTGTGGACACAGGTTCATGGTTGGACCAAAACATCCCTTGCAGACGGTTCATATTTACTGTCAAGACTTCATCGTTCGAAGGTTATAACCAAGCATAGAGAAGGCGGACACAAGACTGGAAAAGTTTTGTAGTGTCACAAGTCTCTTCATATTTCAACCACATACTCTATTCAAAAGCCAGAACACAGTAATTGGCAGCACTTATTTCTGGAAACAAAAATAGTAATATACTAAGTAAACAAAACAAACATAAACAAAAATAGTAAGCAGAACAAACAAAGTAAAAACAAAGATAATAAGCAAAGCAAACAAGATGAAAACAACAAGAAGCAAGTAGACTATGTACATGGCACGGGGCACGACCCGACCTATTGGAAGTAACACTTGAGATCTTGGTCATTGATAGGAAGGTTGTCAACCCTCCTATCAAGTGATTGCAGATGGCATGTGTGTGTGCCAAGTTTCTCATGGACCAGTATAAGTCCACCGAGTTCTGCTACCGAAACCTGGTAGTATTCCAAAAGAGCCTTAAGTGAAGATGACACCACTGCTTCAGATACTACATGCAACATAGGCTCAGATGATGGCATAGGGTAGTTGTTTTTATTTCGGGAATGGTTCAGGTTTTTGAAATCAATGCATAAGAGGATTTCCCAGGTCTTTTACGTACAAAACTTAAGTTAGAAACCCATGTATGGTGACAAACTTTGTAAGTAATCCAAACATCTAACAACTTAGTCAAACTTTGCTTTATAAGGAGTTCAAATAACATATGTGTTTTACCTAGCTTTTTCTGTAATATCTTGGCTCCTCCTTTACCTAGAATCCCATGTTGGGTTACTCACATGTTGTATGTACTCAGGTCATTATCTACCCACGCGGACACATCCCAGTACTGTTTGATCAAGCGGTCAAAAGCTTGCCACTGTTGCGGTGTGTAGTTTGTACCAACACTGACTATCTTCGTATCGTGATTGGTTCCCAGGTTTCTTTGTTCGTTCGTAGTGGTGGGCTTGTGTGTTCTGTTTTTTCTCGACCCTAGACAAAAGGTCTGCAAATCATAGGGTTTGTCGAGAGAAACCACACCCTCGAGGATGGGGTTTCCTTTCTTGCCATCAGCTGCAGTTTTCAGGGGATTCTCATTCTCACCTTCATCAGTTGTTACATCCTTGAAAGTATTAACACTATTTGCAGGGCACAATATCACTTTGAGTGCGACCACGTTGAGTTTGATGGTCCTTTGTGAGACGAACATGAGTGCTTAGTACTCAACAACGTTGTTTGTGCACTCGAACTTCAAGTAGCTTGAAATCATGCATTTTCTATTTTTTTGGGAGACTGAGATATACCCAATCCTTGAGCTATCATGTGTCTTTGATTGGTCAAAGTCCATGGCCCATAGCTCATCTGTACACAGACCATTCAACATGCTAGTATTGTTGCTACTGCTATTGCTACTATTGGTACAATGCATTGTACATGTTTCATTACCATCAGCTCGGCAAGGAAGGAGTCCCAACTACATGTCTGGTGGGGTTGGAGTTGGCCATGCAAGATAACACCCCAATGCTATTTCAAGGAGGTAGTTGTCAAACATGAGTTCTGTGAAGGCCAACGGTTCATTATCGCCATTAAGGGGAGGGACATTGTGCTTCATATACCTCTCAGATAACACCCGGATTTGGTTGCAATTTCCCTTCTACAGAAGCCACATGTGAGACCAATATGTAGCGAAATATCCATCTAGCTTGCTGGACAAGTCTCTACTAAGTAGTAGACCGTATGCTTCCGGTATGTCCACAACAACTATGTTGATGCATTGATATTTTTAGCAATGGAGAGCGGAATAATATTGGTTGTTGCGCCATAATCAACCAAGCAATTGTGAACATTGTAGTTAAAAACCTCAAATGAAAGTAGGAATGGAGGGCAACCTGAGTTCGCTTCTTCCATCCAGAGTGTGTTGAGCACAGTGGAAAGTGATCCGGGAGGTGTGCTTGCTCCCTTGCTGGTAGAGGCTGCATTGTCCATTGTTGTCTATCCCAATACGCTCAACAGGATGTCTCGCTAACTCTGGATCTTAGACAACTCGAAAAAACTGATGTTAGCTCGATTTTTCTTCATGTCATCTATAATGTTGTACTCAAGAGGTGGTAGACTCACCGAGGTGTCCGGTGTAGAACAAATGTTCATGTTGGTCGGCGGAGTGTTCAGCAGCTTGCTGCTCATAGAGGTACTCTTATCCGTCGGTGTTTTCCTGGACTTGTTTTGTGTTTTTTGCTTTGGGGCAGTCGGTGGATCGGCCTTCCTCTTCAACAACCTGATGCCAAAAAACTGACATCCTTTAAAAATCCTATGTGGACCTACGAGTTATGGGTCCACATATACAACGAAGCCTTTGCATTGGTGGATTTTAACAAAACCTGACCAATCACCAAATAGTGGAAAAACACAAAACCTGCCAATGAACGTCAGACCCACTCTGAATGCATACAGCTGGAACCCAAATAAAATAGATCTCAGTTCAATTCTTATAAGATCCACCTTACCTACAAATATTATCATATTAATTCTCTGCCATTGATCTTACCCTTTCAATCTGATGGTTGATGGTTCACTCGATCAACTAACCTAATCGGTGATCCCCCACCATTTGATCAAAGCACACTTGATCCAACGGTCAACAACGATATTGGATGGGGATCATGCACAACGTTTAACCGCCCTTACAGAGCCAATAAGGAATATAAATCCTTTATCTATAAATGTTTGGGTCCGGTTTTGAAATTAAAGATCGATCACTTTATGACCCGATATCCGTTGGATATAAGAGGCCATCAAATCTATGGTTTGCAAGACTTCAACTAGCACACGGTTTAAAAATGGATTAACTCCCACAATTGACTATGACCTAAGAGTTGAATATGAGATTAATGGCTAGGAGTGAGTGTGGGGCTTCAGCCACGATCAAGAAATCTATACACTCTTACCACTGCAATTGCTGATCACCGTCGGATCTTCCAGCCAATGGACAGTCCTGATTTATTCTGGGGTTTCTTCACAAATTTGACAAGTTCTACCAAGACTTAGCACTTTTTCCAAGTTAGTCAGTCTCTAAACTATATACTCTAGTTTCTTAAAACATATCCAGGCTCTTAACTGTTCACTGTAATTTTAGAGGATTCGGCTTACGATCTATGAAACCAATCACATAACAAAAGATCACGTAAAACAAGCTTTGTACACAAACTCCTTTTGTTCATAACAGTCTTCACATAATGTATAGAACATCTCGTGCTTTGATCTGTTCTCTCTACACTATCTAACCTTTGTGTAACACACTACCTACTCTAACACACTAAATACTGAATTACACAAAGAAATACACAATCCACAATGTATTCATATTGATAACTATTTATAGAAGAAACAGTCACACTTGTCTGTTTTTAGTTCTCCCGTCACTCATCCATCCTATATTTCCATCTGAATCTATCCCCTCACTCATTCCAAAAGATTACAATTTATACAAAATGCAGATTCATGAACCCATTTGGTTCAGATCTAGAAATCTCTCATTCTTCCCTAAAGAATCTTTTCACTCCACTCTTTTCTCAAACAAATGCTAATTTAAGCTTTCACATTCCTCATATCCTATTCAAACCAGATAATCTAACTGATTGGATTGATCTCCATGCAGGGAGGATCAATCAGCCACTTATACTCTTTTCTACTCAGATTTTGACAACAAATAAAACACCCTCATACATTTAAATTAACAAAATTAATTAATCTCTTGTCTTCGAACCCTTTGTTAGCCACAACATGTGAATCATACCATCACATTGCTGACTAGGTCTAAATGCTCCTGCATCAGACTCCCAAAGTTGAAAGTTTTCATGACCTCTTGGTCATGTGTTTCCTCTGTTGATCATCCAGTATTCCAAACTTTACTTTGTAACTAGTCATCACTTTCTTCATGTTGTTGATTCAATTCTTATGCCACTATCACTTCTGTTCTTCCAGGATTCCAAATCTTATGTTGTTGTTGTCCACTTTCCTTACTGATACAAATTTCTTTTGTTAATTTCTCTTTCTTGTTGTCCCTCTTCTTAACTACACTTTCTCAACTTCCTCTTTACAATTTGTTCTTATCTAAACTCCACTAACATCTATTTGTTGTACATTCTCCCTTACCATAGAAATTATAAAAATTTTGTCCAATTCTTCTTCACCTCGGTCATTTACAAACAATTGCTTGTAGTTTACAACTTCCCTTTCATTATCATTAAAGATAATCTTCCCCTTCATCTTATCAAGTTCATCTACTAACTTTTCCAATAATTTGAGTCTTCCCTCATCTCCAATAAGCATATCATTTGCACATGACTCCTCTTTCCTATATAAAACCGAATTTCTGCCACAATTATCATATTTAAAGTTACTATGGATTTCGGTCTCCACAGATAACTCTGCCATCAAGTCCTTATACTGATCCTTTGCAAAATTGATAAAACTATCAATAAATTTCATTTGAGCACTTTCCTGTTCATTATAGAATATTCCCTATTTTGACACAAAAATGTCATTCAATAATTCAAGAATTAAAATCTCCTGAAATATATCATTGTGAAGTATCCTTTCACCTTTAGTACAACTAATTATTGTTGTTTCATCTTCACCTACAACAAAAACAAAATTATGGTTTTCTAAAGCTTCTTCATGGTTTACAGATTCATAAAAATAATCCACTTTAAAATCACAGAATTCCTGAACTTCTGTATTTGTCAACATCATCATACATTCCTTCACATTTTCCACATTTTCTGGATTTTCTACTGAAGATACTTCATTCTGGTTATCATCACAAATTTCCATTTGTTTGTCTTCAGCTTCCTTAATCATGATAGTTTCCCTGTTAATACCATCATTCTCAAAAGTATTAAATACATGCTCAAAATATCCTTCTATTTCAACTATTTCCTCAAACAGTTTCACTTCTTCATCAACATGCATGAGCACATTGTCCAATTGATGTTCATCATCTGTCAAACCTGAAAATACACACATCATGTCAGTTTCAAAAATACAAGGCTCTTCATCTAAACTCTCATTGACTAGACCTTCATGCTCCTTTGAACTATTCAAATAGTTCACTAAGTTATTGAGATATTCTTCCTCAACATCTCTGATTTCCTTTTCATCAAAGAAAACTTCTGGGATTTCAACTTCTTGGCTTTGCTTGACAATTTCATCATAAGTCTACATAACATCCCCCTTTCCTTCACAATTTCCTCTAGCACTCAGTTTATCCAAATAAGACAACAATGTCTCCTTCTCTTCTATGATAAGACTTTGATCTTTCAAATATCTCCTTGACTTAACTTCTTTAGCTGAGTTCTCTTTGTCAACTTCACTTCTCTTCTCTTCACAACCCTACAATGCATTATCTTCTCTCCCTCTGTCCATTTTCCATTAGTTTTCTATCCATGTTAATATTCCTTCTAACATGATCCAATAAATTTTCACTAAGAGAAGACACAACCATTTACTCATACCTTTTAATTTTCTCCACCAATCAAAGTCTTGAAAGTCTTCCTACATCTCCTTTTATATTTTTCTTGTCTTTGCCTCTTTCACATAGTCAATTTCATTTGGCTGCATACCTACAACTTTACATTCACACAAATAATTAATCCCAAAATTATGAGATTCTCTTGCCTTTGAAGATGCTACCAACACCTTTCTCTCATGTTGATTTGTGTAGATCATCTCTTCATCACTATCATCATTGTCTTCTTCCCTAAGGAGAGATCCTTTCTCTGGTTCACAAATGTCTTCTACTCCTTCATCCTCAACTTTTTGGAGTATTAATATCTCAACAAACAATTCTCTGACAAGCCACTTAAGTCTATTCCCCACATATAATCCTTGTTTACATTCTTCTCTGGTTCCTTTCTATACCAGTTTCTTCAAATGACTAAGTTCTACCTTCATCTCAACCAACTCTATGTCCATTTCTTCTTTACTCATTCTTTTGAGTCCAACTGCTTTGGCACACTTTTTCCTCTGTCTGTGAATTTCCTTTGTACCCTTGTTATGACTATAAATAGTCAATTCCATTTCTTCCTCTGGTGAACTTCCCTTATTCACTGGTGAGCTGCAACTAGCCATTTCTTTCATCTGTAACAAGTCCCCTTCATGCCTCACCAAAATTTTCTGAGTTTAGTCTTTTGGTACCTATTGGTTCTTTCCTCAAACCTTCCAATAACTAGAAATTCTACCCAACACTCCTCTTGCTGGAATTGTTATCTTTAAGACAACTCTACCCATAATCACAATTGTGGATTTGTCTCAACAACTTCCACCTAACTGCAGTTGGAAGTTGTTCTCAGCTTCTCTTGAACACTCCTTGTTCTAGGCTGCTGCATCTTCAATTGCTAACTTCCTTCTTTCTTTCAGTAATTTCATTTACTATTGGGAACTGCCACCTTTACTTATCTGAGAGTTCTTCTTGCTTCATCTTTTTTAATATAGCTCATGTGCTATGATGCTGATACAATTCCTTCTACCTTCTAGCAATCTCACTGCTTCCATTGACCCGTACAATCTTATCTCAAGGTACATCAAAGCACATTTCAAACCTACCAATTTTCCTTCAAAGATGTCTTAAAACTAATTCCCATTCCATCAATTAAATCTTTGCCAAATGATTCATCTGTTCACTATTTCATTTGAACTTCTCCATTCAAAATACTGCATATAGTCAGCAACTATTCTTCATCTTACGATTAAGATTCAATTTGGAATTCACCTATATTTACAAATTTATGACACACTACAAATTCCTTCTGATAATTTTTTGTAAGAAAATCCTATCTTGCTTCGCAAATTTCAAAATTCATTCCTTGTAGTGGTTCTTCTTTCAGATCTATCAAACCCAATCTTTGTTCTTTCAACCATCACTATCATTTTCTTCAACAATACTTTAAGCAATCCTTAATCATTAAAATTCTTCAAATCATTTAAATGATTTCAGTCATAGCAATCCACTCTTCTATTTGACTTTAAATTCAAAATTTTTTACTTCAATTTACCTTTTAAATCAAACCAATCATTCAATCAACTTACATGGAAATTTCATTCTCCTGAAAGGAAAACATCTTCTCCTCTGAAATTTCACTCCCTTGTTGTTCTTTAGACATTCAAAACAAATATCTGTAAAATGTCAAAATAAATCTTCTCACCAGATCTGCGATACCTTGTAGTAATTCCCAGATTTCAACAATTCTGACAGAATATCAAACTGCCTCTAATTAAGAATTTTGACAGATATCTCCAATGTCCTTCTGATCATCCCAAGACTTTTTCCTTATAGTTTCTCTGCTGAAATCGCTTCATTCACTTCTCTATCATGGCTACTTGCTGAGAATAAAATTCAACCCTTCAACCAAACTCCATAGAGCATTGGTCTAGCTTTGATACTAAAAATGATGCCAGAAAACTGACATCCTTTAAAAATCCCATGTGGAATTATGAGTTATGGGTCCACATATACAACGGAAGCCTTTGCATTGGTGTATTTTAACAAAAACTAACCAATCACCAAACAACGGAATAAAATAGAACCCGCCAACAAACACAAAACCCACTCCGAACGCATACAACCAGAACCCAAATAAAATAAATCCCAGTTCAATTCTTATCAGATCCACCTTTCCCACAAATATTATTGGATTAATTCTCCATCGTTGATCATACCCTTGCAATCCGATGGTTGATGGTTCACCTGATCAACCAACCTAATCGGTGATCCCCCACCGTTTGATCAAAACACACTTGATCCAATGGTCAGCAACGATATCGAACGAGGATCATGCAGGACGTTTAACCGCCCTTACGAAGCCAATAAGGAATATAAATACTTGATCTATAAATGTTCGAGTCCGGTTTTGAAATTAAAGATCGATCACTTTATGACCCGATATCCATTGCATATAAGAGGGCATCAAATCTATGGTTTGTGGGACTTCAACTAGCACACGGTTTAAAAAAGGCTTAACTCCCGTAGTTGACTATGACCTCAGAGTTGAATATGAGATCGATGGCTAGGAGTGAGTGCGGGGCTTTAGCCACAATCAAGAAATTCGTACACTCTTACCACGACAATTGCTGATCACCATCGGATTTGCCAGCCAACGGAAAATCCTGATTTATTATGGGGTTTCTTCACAAATTTAACAAGTTTCACCAAGACTTAGCGCTTCCGCCAAGTTAGTCAGTCTCTAAATTATATACTCTGGTTTCTTAAAACATATCCAGGCTCTTAATTGTTCATTGTAATTATAGAGGATTCAGCCTACGATCTATGAAACCAATCACATAACAAAAGATCACACAAAACAAGATTTGTACACAAACTCCTTTTGTTCATAACAGTCTTTACATAATGTACTTAACATCTTGTGCTTTGATCTGTTCTCTCTACACTATCTAACCTCTGTGTAACACACTCTTCCTACTCTAACACACTCAACACTGAATTACACAACGAAATACACAATCCACAATGTATTATATTGATAATTATTTATAGAAGAAACAGTCACACTCGACTGTTTTCAGTTCTCCCCTCACTCATCCATCCTATCTTTCCATATAAATCTAACCCCTCACTCATTCCAAAAGATTACAATTTATAAAAAATGCGGATTGATGAACCCATTTGCTTCAGATCCAGAAATCTCTCATTCTTCCCTAAAGAATCTCTTCACTCCACTCTTTTCTCAAACAAATGCTAATTTAAGCTTTCACATCCCTCCTATCCTATTCAAACTAGATAATCTAACTGCTTGGTATGATCTCCACGCAGGGAGGATCAATCAGCCACTTATACCCTTTCCTGCTCAGATTTTGACAACAAATAAAACACCCTCATATATTTAAATTAATAAAATTAATTAATCTCTTGTCTTCGAACCCTTTGTTAGCCGCAACATGTGAATCATACCATCACATTGCTGACTAGGTCTAAATGCTCCTTCATCACAATCTCATATTTTCTTGTGCTTCCCAAAGTGTAAGGGAAGCCCCTTTACTCTTGATATTGTAGCGGTCATTTTGCCTTTGGGGCTACTTCTCGTTGTTCATCTTTCACATCGCTTATGAGCACTAATATGCATTTACCACATGCCTAGAACTTGATGGTTCATTAGGTGCAACCTCTTCGTCATCATTAGTGTCTTCGGGCTGCTCCTACATATTTCTTTCTGCATCAAGTGTATGACTGCAAATAGAGCTTGCGACTCGCTTCCATTCCGAACAAGAGTTCTCGGGGTGATGTTCTTCGTGTAAAGAATAGAACTTAGGATCAGCGCACTGTTCGACTTGGAACACAGATTTCTGAGCAGTTTTTGGAGTGAACCGGTTGATGCCTGATGAGTTTCTTACCTGTCTCTGCCTCGGCGAATGGCTGCTTGCAAATGTGTTTGTTTCCATTGTTTGAGCTCAGACACTTCCATGGTCAAGTTCTTAACGAGGCGAGTGAGGGTTTCAATGTCAGTTGTTTCCTTGTCTCTACCCTTACTTGCCATCACTTGGGACTTCCTGCTCGCATCTTTGGATTCCTTTGCTGCTTCGTCATCCTTGATGACTCCAATTGCGAGCAAGTATTTCTCAATAGCACTAGCCTCTTCGCAATTTTCTGCAAGTGTTGGTTTCATAGCTCGCTTGACAAACTTGAAATGTTGGTCAACAGTGCAGACGTGTAGTAATCAATAGTGATGGAGTCATGAGGTTTGGTGCCTGCTGCAAATTTGTTCAACATGCGTGTAAACCTCTTATTTAATTCTTTTACTTTTTCTTTTCCCTCCATCTTTAGGCTTCCCAACTCTTTGAGTAGCATAGTTGGGGTCTTGTCATTAGCGAACTTCTCAAGGAACATGCTTTTAAATGCACCCCAGTTCTGTATAGAGTTCGGTGGAAGGTTGTGATACCAT
This sequence comes from Pinus taeda, assembly GCA_000404065.3. NCBI lineage: Eukaryota > Viridiplantae > Streptophyta > Pinopsida > Pinales > Pinaceae > Pinus > Pinus taeda. The sequence goes on from APFE030753318.1 coordinate 81,521, forward strand.
GCACCTGCACGACCATCCAAGGTACATGGAAACAATCTATGGTACGTCGTCATACCGTACCTCAAGGGTCTACAGTTGCAGGTAGAAGTTGTCCAAGTGATCTTCTGCATTCACCATGTTATCAAGGTTAAACTTGATGTTCACTCTCTTTGCTCGCTTCAGGACCTTGTGCAGAACAACCAAGAGAGATGATGGTCCCTAAGTCATCCATTCAAGATTTGGGTCAACCATCTCTCCTTCTTCTTCGTCCTCCTCCTCTCTTTCAGATTCTAATGGTTCCATCTCTAAGTTCGTTAGTTCGTCTCCGCCTCTGCATCCTCTACTGCCTTCCCCTCCGCCTCCTGTACCAAATTCTGATCTCAAGATCACAAGAGTGCCTTCTTCGCCTTGCCGGAGGACCAGAGGTTCCTCTCCATCTTCAATAGCTTCTGCTAGACCATCAAGTGTGGCAAGGAATGCTTCTTCCATTGATGATGCAACAACTCCTATAGGAGTGGCTTTTGGCTTTCTTGACACATATGGAATGTGTTGTATGCTTGGGATCAATCCGAATGCTTTCACGAAATGGTAAGTGATGGGATGGACATAGCGAAGTTGATGATACAGAATCTCGTGCTCAATCCTGGGAGGTGAGGAGTAACCAACTGCAGAGTCACATGTAGGTGATAGGGTGTGCGAGTTAATGCCTTGACTAGATGGTTGATGAATGAGTGTGAGGGGATATTCAGCCATATACAACTGGCTGCCCTCCTTCTAGCTCCAAAAATGTTGACAGTGTTGTATGTCTTCATGGTGTGTCACAACTTCTCCTCTGCATGGCAAAGTGCATGGAGTCTTTGATGGTCATTGGTTCGCTTAATGTTGCTTTGGCACGTCACTCCTTGCTTGTATGTTGGAAGGTTTGATAGGCTCATCTGTTCACGAAAGGTGCATGTTTGTTCGTTCATCTGTTTGTGAGCACATCTTGCATGTTTGCTCATTCGTTCATCTGTTTGCGAACACATCTTTGCATGATCATTTGTTCGCGAGCACATATCTTTGCATGCAATGTTTGTTCGTCCGTTGGCGAACCTGTCCTTCTGCATGTGCTCCCTTTGTTCATCCCATTTGTTGTCGCGCCATGTTTGTTGGTGTACCTATATCTGCAGTCACTCATGACGAGACGACATCAAATCCAGCGACCTCCTAGTCTACCATGACACGTGATCATTTCGGATGCAGGTGATCAAGAGAGGCAACAAGGTTGCGAGGCGAGATGATGGCTTTGGGCACTGATGATGAAAACTACGCAAGAGTCATTGGGTGATGAAGATGGGAAATTCGAGATGACAGTGACTGTTTCGAGGTTTAGCTCGGATGGAGGGAAAAACTATGCAATTTTTGGGAGGAATAGTCCAAGTTGTAGGAAGGTATGGTAGACAAAATCTGCTCATTTTCCTAAACAAGTGGACAGCAAAGCTTGAAAGCAAAATTTGTGCAATTTCTTGGAGGAATAGGTCGGGTTGCAGGGAGGATTGGCAGATAAGATTTGTGCAATTTTTTGGAGGAACGGGCTAGGAGCTTGCCATCCAAAACTGCAAAATTCCTAGAGGGAACTGGCAGCTAACTACTGGGTCACTAGTAGCAAAAGCTACACAATTCCTTAAGGGAACTAACAGTCAGCTGTCAGGAGCTTGGCAGCAGAAACTACACAATTCCTGGAGGGAACTGGCAGTCTACTACTAGCAAGAGAAACTGCGTTGAGGCTTGGAGGCTGACTTGCTTATCACTTCTGCGTAATTTTTGAGCTGAGCGGACTGCTGGGCAATAAAGGGCTTTCTCATGAAAACTGTGCAATTTTCTGTGTGAGTAGCCGGTCATCTGTCAAGAGGACTGGTTGGAAAAATTGTGCAATTTTCTGAGGGAGACAGGGATGGACATTGGGTGTCTGTTTGGCTTGTCTGCATAATTTTCCCAGCCAGTGGAGCGGGCACGGTCTATAGCCTTTGTGCATTTTTTGAGGGGAATGAGTCCCAACGTGGATGTCGGGTCAAATCCTCTGGTTGACTAGCTTAAAGGCTGATTGATTTGCTTTCAGGAATCGTAGCTTGAAATGAATTGCTTGGTGCTTCTGCACTATTCTGGGTGACAGTCGATCGAGTCGATGGCGGGGTGATGGTCCAGCTGTCAGAGGGGAGTTCAGTCATTAGAACTTCAGGAAATGACTAAGTGTGTGAATGAGCGAAAGATGCATATGTGATCCTGCAAACACACACTTACATAACTCACCGACGAGACGACTCAAACCATCCAGACACACATGTTCAACATGACTGACCTACGGTGCAAGCGACAAGCGTGACACTTTTGATTGATCATTGATCAACCGTGACGATGCTTGTGCGCCAGTGGATGTGACTTTATGTCTAAGTGCGGCAGATGTTTTCATAGTGAACATAACATGTACACATGAAACAAAGACCTTGATCATGAACAGAACATGGTCGCAAGCATGAAATTGACATCAACATGCAAAATCTTGGGTGGAATGAACAAGCAAGGTGGGTGCAAAGACTCACACAGGCTCACAGAGTAAACCCAAGTGTATGCAACCATCAAGTGAAACTCTCAAGGGAGGCTCTCAAATTGGGTGCAAACCAAAATTTTGGAGGGTGGTTGTAGCCGCTACAGCACAACCATATCATATTTTAGAGGAGCAAGAGAATCTCCTTCTTCCTTACATGCTTCATCTTCGTCTTCATCAATCCTTTTGTTTCCTTTAAAAAAACAAAGAAGGTCTTCCTCCTGTAGGGCTAGAAGTGGCCCCTTGTAAGTGTCTTCAAAATTTTGCATTATTTGGCCATAATTATTGAGAAATATTTGAGAGAACATATATAGTTTGGACTACAAGAGTGTACAAGCCAATCCCTTTGTGCATACTCAAGAGAGAGAGTAAATAACAATGTCAACTCATCTTCATGTACCATACTATTTTCTAAGGTCTACTTCAAGAATCTTACAAGCAATGAAATGGCCAAAGAAGGGTCACCATTGAATTTCTTTCAGGCAATCCCGATCCAACTAATTTGGATATTCAGGGATACTTTGTACATCAATACCCTTATATTTTTCATGCAACTCCCATGGAGCCATCTTTCACCACTTACAAATTTTCTAGCATGAAAATTCAAAATAAATGCAATGTCATGTCTTTTTCACAATGGAGTTGCCAAGATGAGCTATCAATGCCTTCACAAGGATGTTTATCTCACTTCGCAAGCATAAATTCTTCTAAATCCTTCAAGGAACAAAAATTTATTTCTTCCAATGGAGTTGCATGGATGGAACGATATTCAAGCTTGAACTTCATTTTATGGTGTCTTCATGGAAATGAAATTTATCCCTAGTAATGACGCCAAAATCTTCTAGAAAATATCACACATATTGATATAAAGTCCAAAAGCTTAAATGTGAGATCTTGTGTACTTAGGGTGGGGGCATTGTCACCTCACCAACCCTCCTTTGGATTTGGCTAGTTCGAGGGGGTTCTCACTTGTAGATCTTAGGGATCTAATGGCCCAATCTGACCAAGTTAAGGGTTGCCTAAGACTTCTATTTGTATTATCACTAGTCAAAGGATTAAACAAGTAGGTTTTAAGGTGGAAGATAGGGTTGCTAGACTCTTTCGGGGAAAATCTAGATTTGAGTTCAAAGGGAAGATCCCCAAATGCATACAATCCAGAAACTACAATGTGATTTTGGAGAGAAAACCATAACAAAACAATTAAAATGATCTCTTCAAAGAATAAAATTGATGGGAGGATGGAAGATCAATTGCCTTAGCTTGGCAATACATTTTTGGGGCATATGGGGTCAAGGATCAACTCACTTAAAGAAGATATGAATATATTTAGGCTCATTAGACTAGAGTAAGTCCACTCATTATCTCTAGGCCTTTCAATCTTCAAGGACGAGATAAATGAAGGATCTCACTTGCATTCTTCCTCAAAGACTTGGAGGAAGGGCTTGTTAAGAGGGATAATGAAATAAAATACCAAGCCCACTTGCTTGATACTTAATCACCATCATCCATAAAGATAACCAAGATAAGTAAAGTCTTCTTACTTGATTATCATACATTCATTAAAAAATTTAGCTATATCTATCAAAAAAAGAAGAGAAAATCCACATCAGCAAATCCTCTCAAGGGTCAGTAACTGACATCTATCCATAGCTAATTTAAGAAAGAATAAACCATAAGTACTAGCCATAAAAATGAACAAATGAATACTCAAAGTAATCATCCTTCCCCTTAATAGATATTAATAAGACATGAGTATGATAACCAATAAAAAGGGCTATGCCCCAAACTAGTTCAAACCAAGAGTAGCCAGATTGATTATAATGGTAAAGTTCAACCTCAAATTACATAGTTAAAAGATATGATGGCCAATACAACAATCATTTACTTCACATTAGTTCAAAATGCCGCATCAAGCTGGCTCCAATAAATTTGTTATTAACAAACCTGCTTCAAAACAAAACATAAGTCGGCCACATACATCAATTCCAGTGCTACACATATATTCTACCTCTATTTTTTTCATAAATGTTTATTTTTTAATTTGTATTATTAATAAATTAAAAAAAAAAAAAATAATTATTTATAAATAAATAATATTATGTAAAATTTGTATTTTTATTTGGATGGTGAATTTTTTCACGTGGTTTGATGAGGTTACAATTTTATTTTGATGACGAAATTTTAGCTAGAATTTGGTAAGAAATTTTTCAAGAAATCTAACTATAAAAGTGTTTGATTCATTTTTTAATGGTGGAAATGGATTCAGTACTATCAAAAATCCTATTGCACTATAATCTAAATTTCTAAAAAGTTTAGTCAGATTTTATCAAAACCATGCCAAATTTTCCATTATTTTCTAAAAGACACTTGACTTATTTAAACTATACTCAAAATTTCTCTTTATTCTATAAATAATTTATTCTTTAAATATAAAATCTAACTTACGTAACTTAAACTTACGTAACTTATTTTTTTATATTTTCAATTGAAATAATTTTAACTTATTAATTTCGTATTAAGCAGATTTGAAATTTTTCAAAAACGTTGATATAGAATCCTATAATTTATCAGAGTTATTCAACATTTATTTTTGACAAAACAGTGGTTGAAATTTTTTGTTACTTTCACATTTTGGAAAAAATATTAATTATTTTTGAACTTTTTATATTTATTTTTAAAAATAATGTAAAAATTCAATAGCTTATTGTTATATTTTGAATGATATTTTAATGTAAATTTAAGATTAGAATTTAAAAATATTTTATTAAAAAAATTAATAGAGTAATCACAGTATTGATAATGTGTTTTATGGTTATATAAAAATTTAAAATATAATATATATTTAAAATTTTAGAAATTAAAATTTATAAAATATATAATATTACTCATTTTTTACAAATTAAATATTTTTTTTTTTTTCTTATGATTTAAACCTATAAAATAGTTAATAATATTAATAAAATTAAATTAAAATATCTTAAAGTATTTACATTTTTTTCTTTATGACTTTAAACTGATAAAATATCTAATATATTGATAATAAGAAAACTAAATATTTTAATTTTAAATTAAATAATTGATAATTAGAGAATCATCAAAATATTTATGTGTTATTTATAATATTAAAAATTTCTAAAACATAACATATTTTTTTGCTTTAGACATTCCAACCATATGTAAGATCTGAGCGGTCAAATCGTAGGGAGTGCATTGCAGATGTATATGTGAAATGTATTTTTTTCAGCAAAATATAGATAAAAATAAGTTTTTTTTAAGAGTGATCCAAGCTTGACAGTGCCAGTTGACTCAGTTAAAGCAAAGATATAGACCCAGGGTCCTTCAAAACACCTGAAAGATACATACAATGCGAGCTCTCTGAGCAGTGAGATCAACCATCTACTTCAAAACACCTTAAACGTACAATGCGAGCTCTCTGAGCAGTGAGATAAGCCATCTACTTCAAAACACCTGAAAGATACAATGCGAGCTCTCTGAGCAGTGAGATCAACCATCTACTTTTTTTCAGAGAAAAAACCGCTGGTTTATATTAATGTACCAGTACAATATTTCACAATTTTCCATACATCATAAAATCCCAGATCAACCATCTACGTTGTAAAATCCCAGATCTACCATCTACCTTGCAGAGAGCAACTGTCTCTGAGAGTCATGGAAAGTAACATGAACTGTAAAACTAGTGGATACAAAACAAAGAGATAGCCTACTATATGGCAGTAGGGCATGCCTTGTACATACAGTCTACAATTGACAGAATGCAGAAGAGGGAAATTCCTGACTCATTGTTTCCACCTGTGTCATGGAGCAGCACTAAGAATTGCATTGGAGCTGCTGTGCAATCCTGTTAAGCCCAGCAATGACGCCACCGATGGATGGCTCGTGAGGCGAGGCTGAAGTGAAGCCTGCGACTTCATACTGAAGTGTGGATGAAGATGAAGAGAACACGGCCAGCATGCTGAGATCGAGATCACTGCGCGGATCTGTGTTTCCAACAGAGGAATCCAAATTGGCAGCACCCGTTTCTCCTCGTGGCCATTGAATATAATGGGAGTGAGGAAAATAAATAAAGAGCTCAAGGCGGTCTGGAATGAAGTTGGCCTTTCGAAAATCGAGAAGGCTACTTTGTGGTCACTGAATTCTGTACGGAAGGGGGTACGATCTGGCGGCACATGGCATGATCATGATCATGTTCTAGCGCCTACCGAGCTTTCAAATTTGTTTTAAATATGGCTAAAATCCAGTAAAAAAAATCAAAAAATCTTGTGCTAGAAATGTTTCAATGTAATTTTTAATGGTTGAAATAGATTCAGCACCATTAAAAACTCTGCCGTACCCAAAAATTTGAACTTTGAAAGTTGTAATTTGGATTTACAAAAATTGGACAAGATTTTATCAAAATCTTGCCAAAATTTCCATAGTTTTCCCCACAAATTTGAAGGCCCAGTAGACTATTGCTTTTGTAACAGCCATTTTAACTAGTTAGGAGTCATTTTGACCACTGCCCAAATATTAAGCATGATGTATTGAGCTAATCATGTTTTACTGCTTTTATATTGCTTATTGGATGAGAATAAAGTGATATTCAATAAGATAAAATGGAAAGTTAGTAAAACAATACTTAATTTACTGCACAAATATTAAGCATCATGTGATAAATTATTCATTGCTTTATTACTTTTACAGTTAATCATTGTTTTACTGTTTTTACATTTTCTCTATGGGATGAGAATAAATTGATATCCAATGTATAAGATGAAAAAAATCAGTAAACCAATAAATGACTCAGTATATAGTGTTTAATATCGTCCACCTTAAAATTATGAATACACAAATCTTTCATATTACTTGTAGTCTCATCCGTGTTCATCTCCGTAGGTCTCATTCATACTCTGCAGGTCTCATTCATACTCTGGTAAGATAGGAAAATATAAACCATATGAAAGCTAATCTAAGTCCATTCATACTAATGTTTGAAATCCATTTGCAGTAAGTCCCACCACCGGTATGGCTTAAGAAATGTACCTATCGGTTGTTTTTGAAGTAATGCGCTGTTTGGTAGCCAATCGATTTCTTCGCTAGCTTATCGGTTGTTTTTGAAGTGATGCCTGTGTTTGGTAGAACCCAGTTAGGAACTGATTCCAATTCTCATGATAGCTCGTGCGACTGATTCAGTCGACATGTAATGATTTTTGAATCCCCTTTGATTTTTCTTCGTTGGATTCCAAGTATTTTTGCTATCATTATTGATGTACCTACTTTGCAGTATCTGCAAACCTGTCGCAGATCTGTCAAGATTTACCTGCTCCATTTGGGAGGATCCCCGGATCCTGTCGAACCTGGTTGGCCTTTTGAGGCACATCAAAGTGGGATTTGAACCAACTTACCTGTGCGAGGTCCCATCTTTCTTCTCCTTTGGAGTTGGAGGGCCCTCTGAAACCTTCAACTGGTCGATGTCATAACCCTGATGGGACAAGAGCTTTGCAAACTCCTTGAAGATTTTTTTAATAATAACAACCCAAACTCTCTGTAAAGGTAGGGTTTCTTGGGAATGAAAATTCATTTGTTTAGAGCTTTCCATAGAGCTGAAATGGCAAATCCTAACTCTATGACGAGTGGCAGCGGTGTTGCAGAGAAAATTATAGATCCATGGACCTGCTCCCTATTTGAGGAGAGAGGTTCGACTTCTAATGAAGCGATGCCCTTTGGTCTTTTGTGATCTTAAAGTTAGGAAGTAATGCCGGTTGGAAAGAAATTAATTTTATTATAGGTAAGTTTGCTTTTTTTTTTAATAAGTTAAGAGTGTTTTTATTGTTTATGAAATTAGAATAATGTTGAATAGAGTGGTGAAAGGAGGAGGATTTTTAATGCTGTCTATAAGACCAAAATGGTTTAAGGGACAGAGATATCTAATTAACAAAATATTATATAATCTAGATTCACAAAGAAAGAGTTTAGGATTGGATGGTTTATAAGTTTTTGATACGTCATGTGAAATGTTGATTAATAAATGGAGGGTTGGGTATAATTAGTTGACTACTTCGAGGACTCATTTATTTTAGGAGGATATGACATTGGTGCATTGTTATGGATAAGAAGATTTTGGTTTTTGGTCTTTACAGGAGGAAGATACTAGTGAGGCTTCTAGATAATGATTGAAATAACTAACTCTAACAACTATAAACTTTAAATTATAAGATGGATTGTCCAATGTTCAAGTGGAGCAAAATTTCCAACAACATATGTGAAGTTTGGCAAAGAGAATTTATTATGGAAAATACTTTTGGGGTTAGATCTAAATAGTTTTTTAGTGTCTCATGGTGAGACATGTAAACACTCTGGTATTGGACATCTAGGGCTTATTGGTTGGAATCTTGAACTAGGTGATCTACAAGGGTTTATGTGGAGAAAGCACCAAAATTGGGGAGAAGAAGAAAGAAATGTGGTGAAATCCAAAGGATGTGGAGTCTCAATTCTTTGGAGCCCAGTCATGGACTAAGAAGGTCAAGTTAGTCCTTCGTTATGGCCTGGTTATCCATTTTTTGGTCGAGGCTATATAGGCTTTATTTTTTCATCTAGGGAGAATGCAGAGAAAATATTGCAGGGATGTTAGTTTTTGGTTCTAGTTTAACCATCTGGATTAAGCTTCCAAATTTTCTACTGGAGTTTTGGACAAAAGCAGGGTTCCAAGCAATAGGTAACATGGTGGGGAAATTTACAATGGTCAATGACAATTATAAAACATGCATTATTAGTTGAGTTGGATGTTCATCATGGTCTTAATGAACACCCCAACTTAGTCCTAGATTATATATCTTATGTATAGGTATTGGATTATATCAACATTTCCTTCAATGTGTTTGTCTCCATAGGATTGAACATGTTTTGAAGGATTGTGATCGAAATTCTCAAGACTTTGGTAGCAAAAGGAAGGGGGGTCTAGAAGCTAGAGGTGTGATTTTGGATTCTTCACAAAAAACTAATACTAAATTAGATGCTTCGAAGGTTGAGTCAAAAGTGATTGGTGGCATCACAACCTTATGGAGGTGCAAAGGAGGCTAAATAATTTCTAATAGGTGACATTTGTATTCCTTTAATCTTGAATTCACAACTCCATGAGGAAATTTATTACCAAGGGGCCCATGCCATTGGTGATTTGTAGTTTTTAGCATTGTAGTGGAAAAATTTGGAGTCGTTATGGTATAGGGGGCCATTGGCACAAGATTTCTGAGTAAGTTGATTCCCCTACCCCCTCCCCCGAGTCTCTATACATCAAATGTCTAATTAGATCCATTGCAAATCCTTCCTCATCTCATTCCTCTTAATCTACGGTGGGGATAAATTCCTCGAACCCTTTGTTGGAGGGAGGGTGGTGGTGTTTGTCGATTGAAGTAGATACTTACATCATGGGGCTTTTGAGCAAAATCGATCCTTCTATAAGTCACTTCTTTGACAAACATAATTCCTCTACTCCTAGCTCACCTATGTCATCTAATGGCTAGGATTCATAAATGCTATAGTCATAGTACACTTCTTAGGTGTCTAGTGCTTTAGGAGGTTTGCAGTTCAATCAAATAAAAGAAGTTGGTCTACCAAAAGTGGGCCTCAATTCAACCCTCAAACATGCACAAGAGAATACAATGAGAGAGATTAAATGAGGGAAAAGGAGGTATTTCCAAGGGTTATTAGAGTGATATCATCCCTAGGTCAAGTGCTCCATGAAGATTATGTATGTGAATTTAAGAAGCCTAGGAGGGAGGCCAAAAAAAATGTCCCTCAAAAGAATAGTAGAGTTGGAACATCCATATGTTGTCCTACTACAAGAAGTGATGGGGACATGTGAGGGTTTTATCTAGAGGTGAGAAACTTCTTCCTTGGTTGGGAATTATTTTGTGTGGACTCTATCAATTCTTCAAGGGGGGTTATCGTTGGTATTAATCTAAATGTTACTTTGATAAATGTCTTTTTTGTGTGCTCAAGGCTTTGCACTAAGGTTCGAAGTAAGGAGCTAGGACTATACTTGTTATTTCTCAATTTACCTAGACTCTATGAGGGTAATGAGTAGGACTGGAATTATCTATGTACTTCAACTTGTCTCCATTATGATAAACCTCATTGTTGAGGGGGCCTTGAATTTAACTCTTAACAAAGAAGAGATCTAGGGTACAAATGCACATGAAGATAGCTTAGCTAATTTCTTTGTGGATTGAAACATTTGAGTGGGTTTACTTAGATCCTATACAATTGTATCCTACATGGAGGAACAATGCCTAGTCTGAATGTAATTTCCAAAAGGTTAGACCATTTCCTTGCATACCATGCACTTCCCTTTCGATTAGAAAAGTTTAAAACTTGGGTGGGGAATTTGAGATGTTTGGATCACTTTCCCCTTTTTTTGGAGCTTGGGAAAAGTGGTTCGAAGTTGAGTGCTTTGTTTAAATATAACTCCCATCAGTGGAAGGAGGAGGAATTCCAAAAATTCATCAAAGATAGCTGGACACTTAGAAAACCACTTACTTGTTTGTGCATTTTTTGTTGAATTACTAAAAATTAGCGAGTCCTAGATGATGGAGTGGAATGGAAAGCATCATAAATGCAAGTGATAGGTTCTTAAAAATGCCAAACATGAACTAGAAGAACTCTACATTATCTATGATAAGGGACCAGTCTTGTAAGAAGCGTTGGATAAGACTTAATTCCTTGAACAACAGAGATCCAAGGTTGTGTCTCATGATGAGACGGAATGAAACCCGAAGAGCCAGGATCTATGGCTTGAGGTAGGTAATCAAAATATGAAGTATTTTTAGAATTTTTCAAGGTTCAATAAAAACCAAAAAACCATTTGGGAGCCCAATGATAATGAAAGTAATAAGGTACATGGTTTCTTTGCTCTAACTTAGTTGGGTTTTAATCACTTCAAAGAAATGTTTAAGGAGCTAGAGCACATGGATAAAGGGGAAGTGCTCAAATTGGAAAGCCATTTTCTAACACTAGTTGAAGATGAAGAGAATGAAGCTATCTACAGTCTTATGACAAAAGAGAAACTTCTAGTTGTTATTCAATCTTTCAAGAAGGGCCAAGAGTCTAGGACTGGATGGTTTGCAAACATATTTTTTTGAGGATTTCTTTGATGTGATGGGTGATGATATCTTGTAGGTAGTGGAGGAGGTAAGACTATTAAGAAAGATGTCTGATCCAGGTGGATATTGGTGGCCACCCGCCTATTACACTTGGACCCCCACCACTTTTCTTTCAGTTCCTTAATTGTATCACAGTTTACTATTTTTGGAAGTTTTTCAGGTCCTAAACTTCTGAAGTCGTTTTGAGGCCCTAAATGATGTTTTTTTTTGGAAATAAAGAAAAATCATTGCCTTATAGAAGTGCTTGCGGTTGAAAGTTTCATTTCTCAGATAGATCTTTCTAATGAGGTATCATATGCATCAAACGGAGATTGTATGCCAAAATTACGACCATGGTAAGTTGGTGTACCAACTAACCCCAATGGGGCCCACAAAATTTTGTCGCTTCATCTCCTAGGGTTAGGTTTTTGGATGTTCATGGTTTTCCCTTGTTTCTCAATAATAGAAAGGCCTAACATAGTTCAGAAGGCACGTAGCCGCCACATCTCTTCTCAAAGATAAGCTACCATCACTTGAGCTAATTTATTTCCATTTTGCATGTAAACAGTTTTCAATACTCTGTTATTAATGAATTGAAGTTTTATTTTCGTTATAGCTCTGTGTTTTTGTTTATTTTTGTATTTCATTTCGTTCCTTCATAAGTTTGGATGGATGGTATCAGCGTGGTCTACTCTTTCTCTATTTTTCTATGCATGTCCCCAACGAGGTTAGGGTATAAGGAGTTAGGGCTTAAACTAGTTAAACCTTTGCAATACCGACCTTGCCAACCCCAATGCCCTCCCATGGAAGAAGAAAATAAAGATGAGGGAGCAAGAAATCCTTTCAAAATATTGCTCAAAGAAGCCCTCGAGTGACAAAGGAATGAGATGATGGCCAACTTTGCCCAAATCCTTCAGCAGATGCCCACCGACGACACATCTTCATCCAGTAGCCACCTTGGAGGCGCCACTTTTAAGGTTCAATTCAACTTTGAAATTCTTATATTTGAAGGCCAGATAGATTCAGATGTCGTAGATAAATGGTTAAATCTGTTGGAAGGATATTTTTTGGTTCTTGATTTTTCCAATAGAGAAAGGATTATTTTTGCACTTCTCAATGTTAATTTTTGCAAATGCGGTCAAATTCCACTTTGGACAGTTCATATGATGAAGGTAATAATTACAATAGATTCCTCTTTTAGAGAGGACCAAAATTGACCTAAGGATCACCTTATTTAGACAAGCGAAAGTTGGTTTTTGAATTTATTTATTCACTCATGTATATTAGATTAGGTCGGCCCTAAGCATAAGTGAAATTGGATAGGTTGACCTCAACCCCAAGTGGACCCTCATGAAAGCTTATAAATAGAAGAGACCTCAAGCTCATTTTTACACATTGATCAAGCCATCTTCTCTTCTCATATTTCCTTAGTTCGCACAATTTTGTCGAAGGAAAGTTCACGCAAGGGTCTGAAATCTCAGAGATGAAGCTCAAACTAATCTAGGGTTTTCTGATTCCTGGACGCTTGAACAAAACTAGGCATTTTATTCCTTGGACACTGGCACATATTTTTCAAGGCAACTTCCATAGAGCCCTAGACACTGGCACAGAAGCCTATGGGAGCGTCCAGGGTTTCAGAGGCAGATTTGGAGGTGTCAGTCCCTGAATGCTCACACCAAATGGTCCTAAGAGCGTCCAAGTTGTCCCGGATGCATGCACAGTAACTGGAAGAGAGGTTCTGGGGGTTTGGAGCAGATCTGGTGAGTTGGTCCTTGGACGCATGCACAGAATGGTTTAGGGAATGTTTTGGCTACCATAGACACTAGCATACAATTCACAAAGAACGTCTAGGATTATTATGGATGCTCACACAACTCCTCCTCCCTGTATCTAGATTTCAAAGATGAGATTTCAGTATTCTGATTCAGTAGTATCCAGAAGTTGACTACAGTTAGTGACAACACATTACAACCATCAGACTGAGGTTTTTGATTATAAACATGATTAGATCTGTTTCATGGATATCATAGTTGTTTTGTTGCATAGATAAATTTATGGATCATTGTACTCTGTTTTGCTAAATAATTTGATGACGATCTAATAAGAAGAAGGTTTGCAAGGGTTTTCCCCATAATGGGTTTTGTCTTGGTCTCGGACCAATCCTGCTGATTGCTACCGATGTCGTTGCATCTGGTCTTGATATTCCTAATGTGGATCTCTTTATTCATTGTAAGCTCCCAAAAACTTCAGATATTTTTGTGCATAGATCAAGGGGAACAGGGCATGCTGGTAGGACCGGCAATGCTATCCTTATCCATACCGATCAACAGATTAGGCAAGTTAAGATGATTGAAAATGATATAGGTTCCAAGTTTAAAGAGCTGGCTCGGGTGAAAGAGGAAATAGATGATAGACTTGGTGGATTTGGTGATTCAGGAGGCAGTCGTTTTGGAAGTTATGGCGGTTTAGGAGGGAGTTGTTTTGGAAGTTCTGGCAGTTCAGGGGGAGCCATTTTGTAAGCTACGGTGGTTCATGATGGGGGCGATCTGGTGGTTCAAGCTATGGTGGATCAGGAGGAGATTGTGGGGGTTCAAGTTATGGCAAATCAGGATGCAATTACGGTAGTGGATCGGGAAGTAGCTATAGTGGTGGGTCAGGAGGTGGCTATGGTGGTTATAGATCCCACCATTTTAGTGACTATGGGGAGTCTTCCAACTCTCAGAGAGGTTCCAATAGCAATTTTGGAGACTATGGGGGCTGCTCTTAGTACTAGATGAGACGATAAAATATTTGAGGGAGTTTAGTAGCAGGGATGTAGGAATTTTGAAGTTGGTCTTAATTAGAAACCCAAGTTCAAGTGGGAACAATTTATCTGAAATTACAGAGTAGTACCCTGAGAGCCTCTATGCTTTAGGAGTGAGATTTGTCTCAATCAATGCCAACATATGAACGAAATTATTGGAATATGACATCTATGTAGCAACCAAGAAAGAGACAGATTTTTGGTTCAATGGGAGATTCACTCTCTTTTTCTTAGTCAGTAATAGTAGTTGTGTATGGAATATGTCATTTGAAAAGAAAATGCACATTGTATTTACTAGCAAGTGCAAATGAATTGTATCCTTTGTAGCATATTTTAGTGAAAATTCACTCTATTTTTCTTAGTGAGTAATTCTAGTTGGTATGGTATATGTCGTTTGAAAAGAAAATGCACATTGTATTTACCAGCAAGTGCAAATGAATTGTATCCTCTGTAGCATATTTTAGTGAAAAACATAGATATCTTAACTAATGTGATCTTCGTCTAGAACATATAACATATGCAATATATAACTATTGCTGACCTAGAAATATTCAATGCACCTAGTATTGTAGAGTGTAATGGTGATGGACTGTGTGCAACTATTGCAGGTGTGCTGGGAGAAATTTTCTTGTTATTTTAACTTAAGGCCTTAGACATCTGATCGAGTCGAGTCTTTATTCAAGCAGAGGCAAGGTCAAGGATATATAAGCAAATAAGGGAAAACGGTTTCCGTCCAAAGTCATTTATTTTTTGTCTATAACCTTTAAACAATTACCAAGTTTTCTTCTACTCTGTCCTGAATCATAGACGAAGTGATCACAACAAATTGAACCATGTATTCGGTTTTCCTACTTTTATAACAAAAAATTTATTACAGTAAGAGAATGCTTCATGTCCTTCTAGATTTTTATCATAATATATATCATCAAATTTAGTTCTCCTTTACTCTATTTTCATTATAACATTATGTGTCTTTAAGTTCACTTAAAAGTCTGGTTTTGAATTTACTAAAATGAATATTTGTTGTTATATTATTTCGAAAAGGAGAGGCTATGGTACCATCTTTAATGTTTTGTTCCAAGAAAATGGATTTTCAAATTATAAATTGGATTTTTATTCTTTCCATTCTTTGATTTTGCAAGTTGTTGAATATATCATAAATATGATTTATATTATAAAACATCTTTAATGAGGGAAAGAATTATCTAGAAATAAGATTGTATTTATATTAATCCATGTTTCTCATGATACTACACATGGAAGAGACCTAACATTTTCTAAACAAAGTTTTTCCATATACTACTTGAAGAATTCAAGGAAGGAAGGGCCACCATATTTTCCATGCATTTTCTTATAGGAAAATCCCTTTGCACTTCTTTTGAAAAAGGACATTCCATCAATGAATATTTAATACATTCACCTAGGAGACAATAACTTTTCATGTTATTTGTAGCTAACCTATAATATACTATAAAAGTTAAGAGACAAAATTACTCTAATAATGTAGAGACAAGTATGGAAACACCATAATTAACACATAGGTTCATGGATAAACTATTTTTTAAGGGGAAGTGACATCATAAACTTAAGCCCATCTACTATAGTCCCTGTTGTGTGAATGCATGTCATTTAGATTTGCCTTGCCAACTTTGCCTCCACAATGTGGTTAATGTTAATCATCTCAAGCCCCATGAACCTCCTATTCTAGAAGAGGAAGTTCACATTTCCCAACCACCTGATAAAATTTTGGATTTTCAGCAGTTGTTGGAGGAAGACACACTACTAGACCTATAGTAGCAGACTATGACGTATCTTATTGGGCACCAAAGCCAACCTCCTTCTGAGGACAAACAGAAACTTCCTTCTTAGGACAAACGGTTGTCCCAAGTTTCTTTTGAATATAGCTTCTCGGCACTTGTTGAGAAGGTGGGGTCATTTTTGCTAAAACAATGAAGAATTGATGTGCGACATCTGGAAATCATTTATAGCTAGTCTTAATAGTTAGTTGTAGGATAATAAAGGCATGGTTAATCTTGAACACTATGCATTTTTTATTTATATTATTTCTTAGTTAAAGTTGACTTTGTCAAAACTAATCAAACCTCATCTTAAGTAAAATCTTATAAAAGGCATTTGCTCACAAACATAAGATAAAAATGTTTTGGGAATCAATATCGTTGTGCATTTTATGTTTGCTAGTTTCCGCCTTCAACATTTGAGTATTATGGCTTACCAATTAGCCAACTATTTGATGAAGGGAGGCAGATCTAGTGGTCTAGCAGTTTGCAAATGGGAAAGAGGTTGATATCACCTCCAAAGCTCCCAAAATATGCAGTGATCTAGGTCGTGAGATCCAAGAGGATGAATAAATGACAGAGTATACACTCACGTAATGGATTTTTATGTTGGACGAATAAATGACAAAGTATGCACCCACATAATGGATTTTTATGTCGCGATTCTTCTCCAATTTACACCTTACAACGTTTCCTTTGCAACATTTGTTGCAATTGCTAGTTTAAAATCCTTAAATATCACGTATTCAAAAGAATTTAAATCAATTTTTGCATCCAAGGTTGTTGTATAATCAAGTTAAATCATCAATCTTGCACAATAAACCAGTAAATATAAATCCTGAGTTAAGAAGAACACATAGGAAGAAAAAGAAAAGAAACAAATCTTGATATTATTAATGAAAGTCTCAAATTCACAATGCGAAGAACCATTACAATGAGTACATTATGGTTGTAAAAAATAATAAGTCTTCATCTCTAGCCTAACATCCTCTAATATGCCCCAAAAAACCCTCTAAAATGAGCATTTACATCTTCTTTTATATTGTTGGGAGTTAGTTTCCCATTTAGTTCTCATAACTTCCTCAAATAAGATTACATTAACGATTTTTTTTTACTACATGAAATATATATTCCATCAATTCCCACTCAAATTTTCAATCAACAAACTATTGAATCACTAAATTTCCTTTGTGAAATGAATTTATCTAATCAAACAAATATTTTAAGCTGCAAAACTTATTTTCCATAATTTTAAGAATTGTATTAAATCTGAAATTGATTTTGCTAATTTGCTGAAATCATTGCATGATTTATTTCATATTTTTAAAGTCATGTATTAATCCCCAACACTCCTCGCTGCTACAAATAAGTGTCCAACCTGTGAAAGATGTTCATTCAGTCATAAAATTTTTGAGTTCAAAATTTTGTTTTAAACAAAAAAATGAAATTAGATTACTAAGATGATTAAAATTCAATTATAAAGTTTCCAATTTTAATTATATAAATTTAAAAAAAAAAAACAATTAATTAAAATAATATATTCTGAAATAAAAATGTAAATAATATATATAGATTTTAATATCTATATATATAATTGTAAATAACATATATATATATATATATAATTGTAAATAACATATACATGGTTTATATATAAACCTTATATATTATAAACATATATATAACTAAATTAAATAAAGGAGAGAGAAACGATTTGGGTCTTGTAAAGGAGGGAGAAAAGCTAATGAAATGAGACCTGAAATGATCGTAATTGTTGAAGGATATATGATGGATGGCAGTCGGGTGTAGAAATGTTCGGGAGATAATATTCATGGTCTAATCCAAAGGAGCACGTGTAGGAGCCAAAACTGGTTTTTTCTTTGGATTAATAAGTGGAAGCATCATTGATATTTTATCTAAATATTAAGTACCATGCTTTATAACTTGAAGCCAATTTGCATTTGCATGGAGAACGTAGAGATGTAGATAAATGGGCGCATTGTCATATTTTATATATATATATATATATATATATATATATATATATTTTAATAATTATATTTCGTCTAATTTTATTTATATTTATTGTTTATTATTTATTTTGTTTATTTTATTTTATATTTATTAATATTATTTGTTTTATTAGGTTTAATCTATATTTTTATTTTTTATTTTTATAATTATTTTAATAATTACAAATTTATTTTGTTTTTTATTTTCTATAAATATTAGAAATAATATTTATGATTTATATTAAAAAATGTTTATAGCTTTACTTTTGGGGTATTTGGATTACTAGAAATGTTGAAATTTTTTAGATAAGTTATTGGTTCAAAATTCTGTAGTTGCTAAAATTATAACAATTTTTTCTCTCATCTCATATTCATTGGTGGTTCCAAGGACACGAGTTATAGTTGATGAACAGATTGATCAATCTTTTCCTAGGGCTTATTTTGATGGGGTTGCTTTAATGGATGGATCTTGTCGAGGTGGGATTGCTCTTTATATATCAAAAACTCACTCTTTCAATGAAACTTGGTTTGGGACAAGGATCGAACTATTATGTAAAAATAATCGCACTTAAACTTCTATTGTTCTTTGATATCGAAAAAGAAATTCGTAGAATTCAAATTTTTAGTGATTCACAACTTGTTAATTGGTTCAATGGTTTTGCTTGTTGTCACATGCACACACTTTGGCCCATTTTGGAGGAGATCTTCTTATTGAGACAATCTTTTGACACTATAATTGTTTGCCACATTTACAGGAAATGCAACGAGGTGATTGATTCATTATCCAAACAAGGTGACCTTCAAGTAATGGGAACTTGGCACATAAAAGAGTTTGTGGATGAACAAGAACACTTTTTCCTTTCACGTCTTTCATTGAGATGGTTCCTAAAGAATGATCAATATGCTCACATTTTGACATTGTTTCACTATGGCACTAATCCGAATGGAAAATGGCATCAACCCATGGTATTCATCCACCCATGGAATTTACCCATGGTATTGTAAGTGGCATACACCCATGGTATTGTAAGTGACATCCACCCATGGTATTTGCCCATGGTATTGTGACATCCACCCATGGTATTCATTCACCCATGGAATTGACTCGTGGTATTGTGACATCCACCCATGGTATTCATTCACCCATGGAAATGACCCATGGTATTGTAACTGAAAAGTACTATATGTAACAAGTCGCATATTGTAAAAGGACAGTTTGTTCGCCACAATGTAGCTTTTACAGTTATTCTCCGTTTTAATAAAAAAATTCTTTGTGGTTTTGTTTATTGGACATTCTCCTCTTTTTCTTCTGGCATTTCAATTTTTCAGATCTTGGGGGCCTCTCTCCCAAAATCCATTTCAATCTTTTAGACCTTGGGGGCCTCCCCACAAGATCTGGATCAGTGGTATCAGAGCAATTTACGATTCCATGTGAATGAGGGTTTCACGTATATTTAAGTTTCAAATTTTTGCATCAATATTCAACAAACTTCAGGCATGCGCT
The DNA here is from genome assembly GCA_000404065.3 of Pinus taeda. NCBI lineage: Eukaryota > Viridiplantae > Streptophyta > Pinopsida > Pinales > Pinaceae > Pinus > Pinus taeda. Next base: position 101,333 of record APFE030753318.1, read on the forward strand.
GCAACCTCCACAGAGCACTTTCTTGGGCCAAGATAGAAGAATTTTTCTTTTTTTCTTTTTTTGCAGGAATTTTTTTTGGGAGGCGAGTTTACAGATCAGATCTGAAACATTTGGTGCAATATTTACAAAAAAAAAATAGATCTAGATTCCTTGCGAAAAATACCAAAATTGAAAAAAAATCGGTCGAATTGGAGTCTGGATGAGGGAGATATCGCTGATTTAAAATCAGTTATGTTGTAGAACATTTTTCTGACAATAATTGGTGGACGATGACTCACTATCATTTTTTGAAGTTTTTGTGTAGAATTTTAGAACAAGGATTTTATATCTGAGCTCCTCTTGAAAAATTACCCAATTTAAAAAAAAAAAATGGGTCGAATCAGAATTCAGATGTGGGAGATATCGTTGATTTACAACCAAGAATTTTTCAGAACTTTTGTGATGGCGGAAAAATTGCAGCGCGAACCTGAGATTCTAGAGTGTCCGGATAAGGATTTCCAACACATGGGAAGATGCAAAATGGTCCTTCTGCTTCCAAAAACGGGTTATAATAAATATTCTAAGTTATATTGACCGAGTTATGTCCATTTTAATTCTGGAGCAGCATTCGGAGCAGGTTCCCATTGGAGACGTGCCCTCCCACCCCACTTTAATAGGTATCTACTTCACATTCATCAGTTTCATCATAGCAACATTCGGATTGGGTTATTTGGAGACATACCCTCCCACCTTAGGCTATGTAGGCACCTACTACTTCATCAACAACCAACATCACGGTTATGGGGCAACCGCACAAAATCCTTGTCATCAAAGTCCATTTTCTAGGCCGCACACTATTAGTATCACAGTTGGTCACAAGACTTACAGGGTATCTCTATCCTCGAATCTTTGTTTTTCATGGTTATGGGTCATCCAGAAACCACACTTCATCGAAATCCATTTGTTAGGCTGCACCCTGTCAGTATCACAGTTGGTCACAAGCATTACAAGGTATCTCTATCCTCGGATCTTTGTTCATCATGGTTATGGGTCATCCACAAATCCACACTTTATCGAAGTCCATTTGCCAGGTGGCACACTATCAATATCACAGTTGGTCACAAGCATTACAAGGTATCTCTATCCTCGGATCTTCGTTCATCATGGTTATGGGTTAACCACATAAAACCCTTCTCTTCAGTGGCTCTTCATATTCAACAAAGGCTTCGCAAGAGGGAACTTCATGCAATGGGGACTATTGCGTCTTAAGGAGAGAGAAATGATCCGAATGGAAAATGGCATCAACCCATGGTATTGTAAGTGGCATCCACCCATGGTATTTATCCACCCATGGTATTGTAAGTAACATCCACCCATGGTATTCATTCACCCATGGTATTTTCCTATGGTATTGTGACATCCACCCATGGTATTCATTCACACATGGAATTGACCCGTGGTATTGTGACATCCACCCATGGTATTCGTTCACCCATAGAATTGACCTGTGGTATTGTAACCGAGAAGTACTATAAGTAACAAGTCGCATATTGTAAAAGGACAAATTGTCTGCCACAATGTAGCCTTTATAGTTATTATCGGTTTTAATAAAAAGTTTCTTTGTGGTTTTATTTACTATGTGTTCTATCATTTTCTTTCTAGCATTGCAATTCTTCACATCTTAGGGACCTCCCCCACAAGATCCATTTCAATCTTTTAGATCTTGGGGGCCTCCCCCCAAGATCCAAATTAGGCACTATGATATTTATGTTGGGTTGTGTCATATTCTTTCCACGACTAACCTACATAGTGAATCGGGGGGTTAGAGTGGGGCCAGAGCCCCCCCTTCGTTGCGCCAATTGTGCAGCGGGGGGGTCACAAGGGGGGCGGTAATCCCCCTTGTCCAAGGGGTTTGAGGGGGGCAGATAGCCCCCCTCTACAAGGTCTGGGGCAGCACCCCGGGAAATTTTTTTTTGGACCCTATATTAGGTTGGGCGAACCTACCTATGGTTTTCGGTCCATGGTCTTGGACACGATGGTTTTCGGTCCATGGTATTGGATGCTTCGGCATATATAAATATGTATTGTAACATTGAAAGGAACATAATGAAAACTCAAGCTGGTAGTCCCGGTTTTGGGATCCAGGGGAAAATCTCTGTGTATATGTGTTTTATGTGTTATGCTTTCGCATTTTTTATTTTCTGTGTTTAAGAATGTGTATGCAGGTAATTTATGTACTGGGTTAAAACCTACATTTGGTATCAGAGCAATAATGGTTTCAAGGGGACACCTTTGTTGCTAAAGGGTTTCACTCGAGCCTGTGGTAGACCCTATTCAGTGGGAGATCTGCGAGATCGATTCTGGTGGTGAAAGAAGATGGCAAGTAGTGGAAAGATAGAGATCGAGAAATTTAATGGTTAGAGTTTTGAGTTGTGGAAACTCAAGATGGAGGATCTGTTGGTGGATAAATATTAGTGGATCGCCGTAGATCCGGGTACTAAACCAACGGGAGTGTCCGATGAAGAATGGAAGAAATTGGATCGAAAGGCAAAAAGCACAATACGATTGTGTGTCTCAGATTTAGTATTGTTGAATGTATTAGGGGAAGCAACAGCAAAAGCTTTGTGGGACGAGTTAGGGACTTTGTACCAATCTAAGTCTCTGGTGAATAAATTGTTCTTGCTGAAAAATCCATATAACTTGAGGATGAAAGATGGAGACTCGATGACAGAGCATCTGAATGCATTTAATACTGTGGTAAGGCAGTTAGCATCTGTTGATATTAAAATTTCAGATGAAGATAAGTGCATCAATTTGTTGTGTTCTCTACCAGATTTGTGGGATAGTCTGATTATTGCAATAGGTAGCAATGCAACTGCCTTGCAATTTGATGAAATATTCTCATCCTTGCTAACGGAGGAGATGAGACGAAAAAATATGGAGGGCCAAAATGGTGATGCCTTGTCTATAGGAGGAAAGTGCCAGAACATAAACAAAAATAAGTCATCGAGTGGGAGATCTAAATCTCCAGGAAAACCTGTAAAGGTGGTGTGCTGGAAATGCGGAAAGGAAGGGCACTTTAGAAGGGAGTGTAAATCTAAAGCTCCTGATAAAGGAAAGGATCTGATGATGCTCCTTCTGCAGAGGCGAAAACCACCTCAGATGAAGGTGGGGATGTGTACTTGGCTTCTTCAAGTACACATGTAGATCATGAGGCATGGTTGATTGACTCAGGTGCTCCTTTCACTTCACTCCCCATAGAGAGTGGTTCTGCGAGTATGAGAAATACGATGGTGGTGATGTCTTCTTAGGAGATGATAGGAAGGCTAGAATCATTGGTCGCGGAAAAGTAAAGTGAAGTTGCAAGGTGGAAGGGTTAGAACCCTTCCGAGTGTTCTACATATTCCTGCATTGGCCAAAAATCTGATTTTTGTAAGCAAGTTGGATGATGCAGGTGTAAAGACAGTGTTCAAGAAGGATACCTGCAATATGGTTCGAGGAGCACTAGTATTTATGCGGAGAGTTTGAATTGGAACTCTATACAAGCTGCAAGGTAGCACTATTGTTGATGGGTGCAATAGTTCTGTGGTTCCTAAAAGTGGAGCAGAAAATCTAGTGGTCTCTGGAGAGAAGACCATGTTGTGGCATCAAAGGCTTGGACATATTGGAGAGAAGGGCCTTCAAATACTTCATGGTAAAAGTATGGTAGAAGGTATGAGTAATAGCTCTCTAGATTTTGATTTCTGTGAAAATTGTGTATATAAGAAGTAGAATCGGGTGAGTTTCCCCTCTGGTGGTAACAGGGTGAAACAGAGATTAGAGCTTGTGCACAATGATGTGTTTGGACCTGTGAAGGTTCCATCACTGGGTAAGTCTGTGTACTATGTATCATTTATAGATGACTTCTCAAGGAATACATGGATATATTTCCTTAAGACGAAATCGGAAGTCTTTGACAGGTTTAAAGAATTTGAGGCTCTGGTGGAAAACCAGATAGAGAAGAAGATAAAGGTACTGAGGACAGATAACGATGGAGAGTTTTGCAGTAAGGAATTTGAAGAATTTTGTAAGAAGTGTGGTATAGCACGGCAGAAGACTCCTCCATATACACCTCAGCAAAATGGAGTTGCGGAAAGAATGAACAAGAAGTTGATGGAAAGTGTAAGAAGCATGCTCAGTGGTGTCGAATTAGGACAAGAATTCTGGGTAGAAGCGGAGACAACATGTTACCTGGTCAACAGATCATCGTCATCAGTGTTGGAGGATAAAATTCCACAAGAGGTATGGACTAGTAAGAAACCCTCTCTTTCACATCTAAGGGTATTTGGATGTGATGCATATGTACATGTTCCAAAGGAGAAACAAACCAAGTTGGATAGTAAATCTGAAAAGTGCATCTTTATTGGGTATAAGGATGGTTTAAAGGGTTATAAGCTTTGGAACCTAGCAACAAGGAAGGTTGTGTACAACCGAGATGTGGTGTTCAGAGATGTGAAAGATGTTATTAAACATGAGTCCAACCAAAGGAACCTGAGAAGATAGAGTTTGAGCTAAAGGAGGAAGAATGTGACTCTACAGCAAAGGAGGAATCAAAAGATGAAGAGCCACAAATTCTGGGTGTGAGAAAATCAGTTTGAGAAAGAAGGCAACCGGAAAGGTATAGTCCATCTGCTTTCTGTTCAAATTTTGCTTTATCTATTACTGATGATGATCTTAGAACTGTGAAGGAAGCAGTAGATTCAGAGGATGGAAAACTTTGGAAAGAGGCCATGGTTGATGAAATGGCATCTTTGCACAAAAATGAGGCTTGGGACCTACTGGAGTTGCCGACTGGAAGGAAACCCATTGGCAGCAAATGGGTGTTCAAGAAGAAGACAATGCAGAAGGGAAGGTGGAGAAATACAAAGCTCGGTTGGTAGCAAAAGGTTATTCCTAGGTGCCGGGAATTGATTTTGGTGATATTTTTTCTCCTGTTGCCAAGGTAACTTCTATTAGATTACTTTTATCTGTTGTCGCTGCTTTTGATTTTGAGGTAGAACAGATGGATGTGAAGACAACATTTCTTCACGGGGATTTGGAAGAGGAAATCTACATGAAGCAACCTGAAGGCTTTGCGGTGAAGGATAAGAAAGAACTAATATGCAAGTTAAAGAAGTCTCTGTATGGATTAAAACAGTCACCAAGGATGTGGTATCAGAAATTTGATACATTTATACGGGGACTTGGCTTCACCAGAAGCAAAGCAGATCACTGTGTGTATTTTAAATAAATTGGTGACCGTGTTATTTATCTGGTCTTGTATGTGGATGATATGTTGCTGGTTGGAAATGACAAAGAAATTATCCAGGATTTGAAGATCCAATTATCCTCCAAATTTGACATGAAAGATCTTGGTGCTACAAACTATATTTTGGGCATGGAAATTCAAGAGATTGAGCAAAGAAGAAGCTCTGATTAAACCAGAGGAAGTATGTTGAGACAATATTACAGAAGTTTAATATGCAGGATACTAAATCGGTGAAGGTTCCTATTCATGTAGGTGTAAAGTTATCTGTTGAATAGTGTCCCAAGACACAAGAAGAGGAAGAGGACATGTCCCGTGTTCCATATGCAAGTGCAGTCGGTAGCCTGATGTATGCAATGGTTTGTACTAGACCAGACATTTCACATGCAGTGGGAGTATTGAGCAGGTTTATGTCAAAACCAGGGAAGGAGCACTGGAGCAGTGAGCGGGTTTCAGGTATTTTGTGGCACTAGTGATTATGGTTTGTGCTAACAAGCGAAGAACCAGGATTGCGACAGAGCGTTGGATAGTAACCACGTGGCTATTGTTGATGGCAGCTGGGCTGGAGATCTGGATCAGAGAAGGATCTACAAGTGGGTAATGTGTTAACCCTTTTGGAGGTGCAGTCAGCTGGATGAGTAAGAAACAATCTGTAGTGGCACTATCAACTACAGAGGCAGAATACTGGCAACCACTCATGCAAGCAAGGAAGCAGTTTGGTTGCAGAGATTGTGTTCAAGTATGGGGTTAGTACAGGGAGCTATAAGGATAGACTGTGACAGCCAAAGTGCAATTTCTTGGCAAAGAACCCTGCTTATCATTCAAAGACAAAGCACATTGATGTTCAGTATCACTTTGTGAGGGATATGATAGAAGACAAAAAGGTGTTGCTAGTAAAGGTGGACACTTTGAAGAATACTGCAGATGCATTGACAAAATCTGTGAGCTCTGAAAATTTCTCCTAGTGTAGAGAAACAATGGGTGTTTCAGGGCTAGAAAAATGACTAAGCTCTCATGTGATCCCCTGTGGAAAGAAAACAACAAGTGGGAGAATGTTGGGTTGTGTTATATTCTTTCCATGACTAACCTATGTAGTGAACCAAGGGGTTAGAGGGGGGCCGGAGCCCCCCCTTCATTGTGTCGATTGCGCAGTGGGGGGGTCACAGGTGGGGGGCATCCCCCCCTGTCCGAGGGGTTTGAGGGGGGCGAGTAGCCCCCCTCTACGGGATCCAGGGAAGCAACCTGGGAAAAAAAATTTGGACCCTATATTAGGTTGGTTGAACCTACCTATGGTTTTCGGTCCATGGTTTTGGACGCGATGGTTTTCGGTCCCTGGTATTGGATGCTTCGACATGTATAAATATGTATTGTAACATTGAAAGGAACATAATGAAAAATCAAGTTGGTAGACCCAGTTTTGGGATCTAGGGGAAAATCTCTGTGTATATGTGTTTTATGTGTTATGCTCTCGCATTGTTTATTTTCTGTGTTTAAGAATTCGTATGCAGGTAATTTCTATACAGGGTTAAAACCTATAATTTATTTATGGATATGTAATGGTATGGACATATCTTGTTTTTGTATATTTTTATTTTACGATTTTTTTCTTGGAAAAAAATGACTTGTAATTATAAAAATTTTGCAGATATTAATTTGAAGTTAATATTTCTAATTTTTATTTAACACAATAATGATTTTTTGTAAGTTATAATGGCCATTATAAAAACAAACCTAATGTAGGGCAGACATAAATATTATGTCATGAAGGTTCGAGCATATGATTTTGATCATAAGAGTATGAGAAGAAGTCATATGAAAAAGGAAACATAAGGCAAAACCCATATACGGAGTCTAGTTCTAAAGGGGGTTGAGTTTAGCAACAATAGATACATAACACTCAAACATCCTAAAACAATTAATGATGATGTTAAAAATTTAAGTACAAGTGACATTTTACTTTAAGGATTTAATATTACAATTAATTACATAACACTAGTAGGGCCTGGACAAATCCACTTCCCAACACTTAAAAATCCCTTATAACAATGCTTAATCTCCCTTAGCTACACTCCAAAACCTCTGAGAGCTCCAAAACTATGACTAAATTATATGAGAATGAGACAAAATTTTGATTTTAAGAATGCAATGGGTTATTTTTTCAGTAGACACATTTCTTAATTTTGGGACAAGAGTAGGACTCGTGTCTTGACTTTAAGAATTTAATATTACCATTAATTATGTAATGTTAGTAGGGCTTAGACAAATCCACTTCCCAACACTTAAAAATCCCTTATAACACTGCTTAATCTCCCTTAGCTACACTCCAAAACCTCTAAGAGCTCCAAAACTATGAATAAATTTCGTGAGAATCAAGCAAAATTTTGATTTTAAGAATGTCATGGGCCACTTTTTTCACTTAACACATATCCAAATTTTGGGACACGGGTAGGACTTGTGTTTCGTGAACAAGAAATGATTCAAACTCGCATTGTACGTGCGTTATGCACATATCATGTCCGATGTGTAAAATACATGACATAAGGGGGGGTAAGGGCATGTTAGATAACTTAGATTTTAATCATAAGAAAATTTGCATTTTTTTTTGTTCAGTAGGGACTACCCATGGATTTTGAATAAGTGGCCTTAACATCAAAAAGTACCTTAATAGTACACCCAATTATCGTCTATTCAAAGCCCCATCGGAACTTTTAATACTATGTGTGTGTGTGTATGTTGATATTTAGACTTTTTACTTAAATATGGACTATAAAATATTTTATTTATGGATGACATTGAATTTTTTTATTAATATTTTTTTAAATGTCACATGTCAACTCCATGTTAGACAATGAAGGAATCACACACATCTCCCTCATGCTTAATATGAAACTTTACACAAACATGCCTAATAATAAGGCTTTACTTTCAACTATATATAATAATCATAATATATTATTAAGGTCACGGCCAAGTGAGACACCATATTGGTGTATGAGACCCCATTTTTTATGGGACAAGGGATCCAACTCCACACAGTAATTTGACTACTAAATTCTACGAAGGTATACATACTCTACCCCCCTTTGGATTTGAACCGGTGACCTCTTATGAAGAAGCACATATTCTTAATTATTATGACCACTCAAGCTACATATACACACCATGTGTTAACACCATGTTGAGTACAAAAGAAATTACACATCTCCATCATATTGATCCACACACCATTGAAAAGTTTTAACTATAAGAAATTTTTCACTTTCAATTGTTTTAGGGATAAATGATATAGAAAAATCTACTTGATTTGGATATTGAAATATTTTTTATGTTATATGTGTGTGTGTGTCACATGTCAACTCCATGTTAAGAACTAAAATAATTACACATCTTCTTTATATTGGAAAAGCATTTATCCATATAGTAATAATTTTTCAACTTTCAATTATTGTGTGTGTGTCAATTGGGTTTATCTTGAGTGGTTAGGCGGAATGGTTGTTATCTTCCCCACCCATGTTTGAATCCATGTTAGTGAAATGATGAGCTATGATGTCATGATAAATGTTGTTGCAATGGCTTCGTACCAATGAAAATTGTTGTATTGACTTAAAGCCTTGTGAACTCTTAAGTGAGTAGACATGTGGGCAGACATGGTACTAGCAATCTCACTCTATCCCTCGGTGACATTGAAATAATTATTTTACTTTAGGGGACATTGAAATATTTTATTTATAGTTTACATTAAAATATCTTTTTGAATTAATATTTTTTAAATGCTACATGTCAACTCCATGTTAAGCGTAGGAGGAGTTACGCATATGACTTAAGCAAAATTACCAACTTAATGAGAATTGTGATTTCAACATGTGAAATTTGACCCTAAAACCCCATATTTTTGTGTAAAAATGCATTAAAAAAACACCCCAAAATGCTCTTATCCAACAACAAGGAAATATTTCAAGGATGGTGTTCTCTGCGACAGTAGAACTCAAGCCAAGGCCACATGTGTTCCATTTAAAGCATTTCAATCTATTGAGAGAACCTCTTTGTATGACTAGGAGACATCCTAGAAATCAAGCCCTAATTTAGGGACTTTTTATGGAAATCAACCCTGTAGTGAAGGAGGTTGTTCTCTACACTTTATATAAGAAGAGCTTGAGGATTGGCCTCAAGCTAGCTAGCTATTTATTAGTATTTCTCTCCTCTACAGATTTATACCTTTGTGATAAATTATTTAATTGTTATGTATTTTATTGTGAATAATGATTACCTTAGGGAGGTCCCATCCATATGAGCTCTAGGGAACCTTAGGCACTTATCTTATTTCATTTTCCATGTTTTCTTAGTTAGAATTGTTTTCATTTCACAACCCTCTTGTCTTAATCCATTTTAAGTGTATAAGATAGTTTCATTTTTGGGGAAACTGTGTTTTCCAACACCTTGAAAGGCTTCTAAGATGTCTTGACCCTCCATACACAAACTTGTGAGTGCATGGAGATCCTAAATGTGAATTGAGTAAACTTTGTCCAACCAGATGTCATTAGCCATGTACCATGATAATTAGAACTGTGGTATATTTCTCCATCTCTCCAGTGGTGTTGAACACAAAGAGATTGAACAAGTTTAGAAGGATGGAGTCATTGAAGAGTTCAAAAGTAGGCTTCAAACTTGATGGGATCTCCATACACTCTAATGAAAGTTGATTCATGTAAAACTATGACTTCATATTATGAAAGGGGTCCCTATCTAAAATTTGATGATCAACTAGTCATGTCTATTCTACATTAACATGCAAATCCTTAAGTATATTCATGTGTGGATGGCACAAATCAATCAAAGAAACATCCATTTTTTCCATAGCAACATATGTACTTCCTAATGCTTTTCCCATGATTATAGACTATCACTAATACACAAACAAGACTTGTGGTCAAACTTGGGGGAAATTACAAAGATTGGTATGTGATTCTTCAACTGCAGTGGGCTCTAGCATAATTGATAGTTAGGCATATGAAACAAATGAGAAATGACCTAAGGATGGGGGATTTAATGACATTTACAACTAAGACTACAACCAAATTTAGTCAAGTATGTGATGGATCACTCACTAAGGCAACCATAATTGTTAATCACACACATTAACTTGACTCAATCACTAACTAGATGCATCTAATCAACCCATAAAATCTCTCCCTATCCCTTTATATGTACCCACTGAAACTGGTGGTATCTTAACTTCGTGACTTCAACAAACAAACAAAAACACCCCTAAAACCTAGTAACCAAAAGTGGAAGGATTCCACAACTATAGCTACAATTTATTTTTAGAGAACTTCCCCATCTTCAATCCTAACTTGACTCGTCTAGCCTTTCCCCAACCACAAAGTTCCATCTAGAAATGAACTAATCATTGAGTGAACTGAATACATAGGTCCCTCCAACACAAACTCTGACAAGGATTAAAATGTAATACCTAGATACTTAAAAAATAGGCAGATTATTAAAGAACAAATACTAGGTAGTGCACATAGACCTGTGAAACAAACCAAATTTGAAATAAAAATCATTTTTTTCTTACCTACCCTACCCCTTTGACAAGAGTGCACCACAAAAACTTTCAATTAGTGGAAACATTGTGCTTCAAGTAGGTGACATTCACCCATCTTATTTTAAAAATTCCATGAAGATAAAACTACTGAATTACACCTAAAAAAATGAATTTTTGCAACCATAAAAGGTCCCAATAAATGCATTTGACGTTTTCCAGTGTTCTTTAAATATTTATTACCATCTAAAAGAACTATATCTCCCTTCACAAAATAATTATTCTTGATATGGTGATCACACCATGCCTTTGATCTTACTTTCTCCAAAGACTAATGACAATCATCCATAAATGTGGATTCATCCAGCTTCATCAACTATGCTAGTCATTCCACAGTTGATTCTTCATAGGTCATTTGAGTGGCATGGGTGATATAGAGGCTAGATACAACAATTTTCAAGAACAATTGCTTCTTAACCATACACTAGCTAGAAATAAGTATGCTTATGTAACATTTTGGTAGTAGCCATGTATGCCCATAAAGTTATAGGAACTCTTTCATCTCAATAATCCATGCTTTTAAAGCATATTTTAGTCAAGTCATCCTCAATAATTTAATTTAATATTTCGACTATTCCATTAACTAAGTGATGAGGGATGCTTTTGAGATGCTAGATAAGAAATTCCCTAAGGTACTAATGTTAACATTAAGAAAATGCCTACCTTGATTAGTAGTCAGACTCTTTGGACATCCAAACATGGTAAAGATACTTTCAAAGATGAATCTAGCAACAATATCAATTGAGCAGTCCTTCATAAGCTCAAATTCTACTGATCTAATTAGGCAATCAATTGTTGTAATAATGTACCTTTATTTAGAATGATGAGTTAGAGGGTTAATAAGTTCCATGAAATCAACAACCCTTTCATTAAATGGCTATAATTATCTAATTGGGTTTAATGGTAGCTCATCCCTCCTAGATGGTCTACTTACCCTCTAACACACATCACAAGCTCATACATGTTCTTTAGAACCTTTGAACGTAGCAGGCCACCAAAATCCATCATGTAACACTTTGTGAGATGTTGATTTGCCTCCAGCATGTCTGATCACAACTCCCTCATGATACTCACACCAAATTTGCTTCCTTTGGTTGTCCATCAATCAAAGTACATGTCAGAGCTAGATGCAGCTAAGTATGAGGAAAGTCTGGCATTTCCCAGTCATGATCTTAATCTCTCAATTCGTGTAATAATCTTTATTTGGCAATTGATTCTTTGGACTATTATGTTTATGCATCTCTTTTCAATTTTTTGTAGATTTCTTAATAAATGGAAAATGTGAAATTTCTCTCAAACAAGAGTAAGCTCATCAATAAGGGGACGAAGTTATGCTTTATACTCAACCGGTGTTTAGGCACATGCTTGAACCCTTTGTTGGAAAAACTCCAAATTAAAAACCTTTTTCCTTCTCGATATTAAAGAAAAGGTTCTTTCATGAGGCATCCTACCAATTTTGTCCAAATTTGTCGGCAACTAGCATGTACCTCCCACCACAATGGTGAGAAAGTAAGTGCCCTGTAGGCATGGAGTTAGTTGATCGCTTACCAATTTAAAATCATAATCAAAATTTATCTCATATTTTATTTTTAATGGAATATGTTCTAAACAGTTCTACTGTGCTTAAAACAACCTTGGACTTTCAAAATGGTGAAAGAGAGCAGCAAAAACCACATGGAAAAATTAAGATATTTCTATAATTTGGTCAGTAAGGGACAATTTTTTTTTTGTAAACCTCCACCCATTCCAATATGAGTTTTGCAATATTGTATCTCGCGGCGAGTTGTCCCTTCTTTCAGATAATGCTCCTCTGAAAATGAATTTGTCGGTATATGATATTTGTTATCATCTCTTCTTGGATTAAACTACAGGAGCTTGATACACCTCGAACACCCTGGACACCTCAGACACCTCGACTAAGCAGGGCGGATAGCATTAAGGAAATTATTGGTGATCCATAAATCATGGACGAACTAACCACCAGAAATCGTCATTTGAGTATTATTGGAAATTTGTCGAGCTTATTCTTCAGTTTGTATAATTATTTGTAGCATCATGTTGAAAGACTTAGTTTGATTTAGAGGCCATAACTCTATACATTGTCCTCTAATAACAATCCATCCAAGTGGATTATGAATAATAACTGCGATAATTGTTGATTAACCGATGTGTAAACATGGATTATGAGAGGAAGAGCTTTAGAGGTTTTGAATATCATGAAAAATACGAAACAATATCACTTAGCTTTGTCTGGCATGTTCCAGGTTCATATTGATTCTCGGGTCTTATGAACTAGAAGATGTAATTGGTAAGATTTGGGTAGTTTGTTGATACTTGTATAGAGTTTACAGAGCTGCATGTGCAAGCATCCTAGAGAAATTTTGCATTGGAATTTCTTCTTTGCAAAGAAAATGGATATAGATAAATACCACGCATATTCCAATTTGTTTCCAAAAGCTACAATCACCATCAAAGGCAATCAATAACTTCTGCAATCACCATGAAAGGCAATCAAGTCGGAATACTCCGATAATTGACAGACACTGGTTATTCATTCCATGTAATGCATAGCAATCCCAAGGAAGAATTGTGTTTATGTCATACAGTGGTTGTCCAAGTGTTCATAACTATTCTGGAGTAGAGCCACTTGGTCAATTATTGGTATACAATATATAGTTGGCCATATCATCGAGAGAATTTTATATCAGTATGATCTGGTTTGTAAGGTTTGTGGAATCAGATTTCACCATTTTTAACATTTCCATTTAATAAGCTTTCATTTCGCTCAGTTGTTTCGGGGTTGTTTGATACTTCAGTCAAACTTTGATTTACTTATAAAACACAAGGTTCATCAATTGAATATAGTCATATGGTTAGCTTTTTTTCATGATGGCTTTCTTACTTCAATGGATTGATGATGTGTATATTGTCAGATAAATACTTTTGGGGTTCCTTGTGATCTTGAGTTGAAATTAGCCGGTTCTTTGTTGATACTTTTATTTTAACATCATCAATTTTCAATGAGATTGAGCTATTGCCTCGTGAATTAGTCAGTTTCGTAACACCTCTCACAATTTTATATATAATACACTTCATAAGGGCTAAATCCAATCGGTAGATTATTATACTCAATATATTGGAAACATTATCATGTAATAAATGGTTACAATATAGTTGTCACAAGAGTAGTTGAAAGAAAGATATTGTTCAACTATAAGTTTAGTTTGTGGGTTGAAAAGGCGGGTTATAACTTATAAAATGTAAATATGAAGATTATATATTTTGAAAAGAAACCATTTAATGCATTGAAAATTTAACTTGATAAACTCTCTCTTATGATGGGCTATATTTATTCCAGCATAATTGAAAAAAAAAACATATCGCTCAAAAATAGGTTGTGGGTTGAAAATGTGTGTTAAAATCTATAAACTGCAAATATAAAGATTGCATATTTTTAGGCAAAACACTCTAATTCATTAAAAAAAATTAGCTTGACAAATTATTTTCCTTCTAGTGGGTTAGATTAATCAATGTGAATAAATTATTTCATGGTGGTGTTTTTCATGAGGTTTTTGGTGTTAATATCACTAAGCTTTGAGTCTCATTGTGTCTTGTTGATATTTTATTTTAGTATCTTCAATTTTCAATAAGGTTGAGCCATTGCCTTGTGAATTGGTTGGTTTCTTAAGAACTCCCACAATTATACATGTAATACACCTTATAAGGGGTAAATTTAATTGATATATTAATAATATGACAACAATGTCATGTAATAAATGATTAGCTATAGAGAATAGATATTGGTCAAGAATAGTTGAAAGAAATATATTGCTTAACTATAAGTTTAGGTTGTGGGTTGAAAAAGTGTGATACAAATGTAAAATGTAAATATGAATATTATATATTTTGAAAAGAAACAATCTAATGCATTGAAAATTCAGCTTGATAATAAATCCAAAGTCGGTCCACTATTAAATATACATTATTTGAAGAAAATCCTTGGCATGGGTGAAAACTAAAGCCATCATCCTCACTAAGTTTGTTGTCACTAAACATCTATGACACTTGGTTGCTTCTTTAATTTCCACTTTGCAATAAGGTTAGCATTATCTACTAGATATATACATGTTACACCAAGTTGCATTGTTAGATCTACGTGCAGTCATAAATTTTATATATCTCAATTTTTTTTCAAATAATCTTTGTATCATAGTCATTCTATTACAAGTAAGAGTTTTTAAATTTAGTGATTTAGTTTTTCAAGGTGATCTTCTCAAATCGTTTATTCCTTGTGTGTCTTTGAACCTTTAGGGGAAATTGCTAGTTTATCTATATTGTAAAGCAAAATTGCAAAAAAAAAGAGTGAAAGCTTAGTTCATAGTTTGTATTCATCTACACTATAACATCGCTTTATATAGATATGATCATTATTCTTCCCCTTTTAATAATTATGGGTAACATGGATGATAGAATTATTAAATCAAGAGTAGTTAATTTATGTATGAAATTATTACAATATTTAATTTAAAAATAAATAATTAATTATTATGTTGAATTAGTTTATAAGGTTGTAAGTAAAGTGTAGTTTAAGGCATTACTATTTAATATAATGCGTTACAATATAAATATATAATTTGGGTAATAAGGATATATAGCTAATTATGGATTAAATAGTAATATAAGAATAAACAATTACTTCAAAATTTCTTTGTAACATATAGTTATAATTTTGTTGGTAAATATCGTAATTGATATGTTGTTATACATACATAAATAAATAAAATTCAACTTGTGTGATTTACTTAATGACAATTAAGGGCATTACACTCCCTTTCAAAAAAAAGTTACAACAATAAAATTGTTGGTTGACATTTGCTAATTAAGACTAAGGCTCTCAGAAGTTACCAACAAAGGCTCCCACTATAACCTAGATGCATTGGTGTTTTCAATCTTCTTAAAGGGAAGAAGGTCTCACTTAGAGTGCAACCAAAACTTTGGGAAGATAAGGAGGCATAGCAGGATTTTCACATTCTCATAGTCATTTCTATTTTGATATTCAAATATTTCATATTTTAAGGATATATAAATAAACAAAGGAAAGGGATAACTAGATTGTAATGATAAACAGACATATAAAATAAGATCATAGTATTCAACATATATACAATACATAATCATTAGAACAACTACAAATAATACATATAGTCAAAGGTTTTTTAAAGGGGACCAAATTCCTTTTCATTTCTTCATTTTACTAAGTTTACAATATGCCTCCAAAACAATAACAAAGCATCAAATATCAGTTATCAATGATCAACAATGAGACTAAGATTAATATAACCCCTGATCAATATATTTTCTCTAGCCATGAAGGTATTTTATACAATTACACTTGCTAAAGTTGACCATGTCAAGTTAGTCATAAAATAGGATAAGGATGAGCATGTCAATCCATTACCCAACTCAACTCATTAATTACATTACATAGCTCTTCGTCTTTTTAAGCCAACTTGTGTCATGTTCTTTTATTCCTTTGGCATGTCATTTAAATTGATATTTATGCTCCTCTCTCGTGCATATCTACCCATTTATCATGACAATATATACCATTATAAAAGAAATCATGGTATCAATCACCAAAATCCCATGTATCAACAGGATTTGCAAAAACAAAATAGATTTTATCACCCTTCATTCACAATAATAAAATGTTCATGATTTGGTTGAAGAGATAGGTCATCTCTAATTTCCTCATATATCAACATACCTTTAGGGACTTGTTCAACTTCCTTCAATAAAGCATTGTTGAGGCAAATTAATTACCTATCATTTAATTGTCAACCCAGGGGTTTTGTAAAACTTGCGAAGAATGCATGCCCTGTATATGCTAGAAATTAACTTTCAATTTAGATCAACCTAACTATGAAACCAAATAATGACAAACCAAATTCACCTATTCTAATTCAACAATCAACTCAAAAGAAATTATAGTACAATGCACGGAATTGAAATTGTATGAAATGAGATCTACTCTAAGGGATCATGTGTGCATTATCAAATGAGGATCCTATGAAATGAATAATCAAAACCACATGACATGAAATGAAAGCAAAAATAATCCTTCTTAACCTCTCACACAGGAAAAGATATGAAAGCAAATAAAAACAATCACTCTTAACCTCTCACAGGAAAAGATATGAAATAAATAAATCTTAATCTATGAAAACAATAAATCTTAATCTATAAAAAAAACAATAAATCTCACTCATTGTAGGTGGCCAATCCAAAAGCATGAGAGATGGAAAGTTGAGAGGCTCCTAGTGCAAGCATTACCAATCAAGGTGAACATCACTCATGAGCATGGTGCTAAATCTAAATTCCATTCATAAGTAATCTTAACTTTCCACCTAAGTATATCCAACTTTACACATGCCTTTGAAAGGATAAGGCTCTCCTATTTATACAAGAACATAAGAAGCTACCTCATTAATGGAGGTCCATTATTCACTCCCTAGATCCCTAGAAAATCTCATAGAGTTACAACTCAAATAGGTAACGATGAGACACATATCCTCTTTGACTTGTATCCAAATCTTCTTCCATATCTTGGAAGGGAATTCGAATTTGAGCATTGGAGGCCACATAAGAGTGCCTTGGAAACTTCCAAATGACCTACACATGTCATGAAACTCAAGGCACTTTTGATTATTAGCAAGTATATGTCATTTTTCTAAGTTTTAACCATTTAATTCACTTATAATACTAGAAATCATGAACTTTCAGAAACCACAAATGGAACCCATATAATTATGAAAATGGAAGCTAATGAAAGATTATATGCATATGGAGTTGTGACATGTGAGTAAAATGGTGGCGATAAAGGTGAAAGTGGATGATATTTTGAAGACATTTTGGAGACCCTACAAGCATCTTCTACCCCATATAAAAGATATGAGTTCAAAAGAGTTTTCCACCTCTCCCAAATTATCTCCAAAAGGCATGAGAGAGATACTTGATAATTTCACTATGTCTTTCATTCAATTTATTATGAACTAGAATCCCCAAAAAATTTAATATGCTTAACATTTTTTCCAATACACATTGTAGAAGAAATCTTGAGGCAATGAACTCATTATAATTGTTTTCTCCTTCTCTTAATCCAAATTTAAATTTAACATTGTGGAATTTTTATAACTAAAAGCTTCCAACTACCACACTAAATGTTGGAGGCCCTTGCCTGGCTCCAATATAATAAAAATTAAAAAATAGAAATTAAATAAAATAACAATGCTTAAGATTGTCAATTTCTTGATTCCCTCTTTTCCAAGGAATCCTTTGTTTAGCAAACATTCTTCAACCAAAAGAGATGGATCTAATCTGTTATCACTCTGATAATTCCTTTGAAGTAATAAGAAGGAACAACCAAAGGTAACCACTATCCACTTTTGGAGATTAGGACCTAGCCTTCCTGATGCTCAGAAAGGGCTCTCTCTTTAAAGTTTAACTTTGTTTTAGTTAAGATGTTTTTAGGCTAGCTATGATTGTTCAAGGGGTTTTGATTTTGTTTGAAATTGGGTGGTGGGATCTTTTAAACAGATGGATAAATTGATGTCTTTTGGACCATTGGGCTATGGAGTCAACTGATAAGGAAGCAAGGATGGATAAACTCACTAAAGGGGATGTTCCAAGGGCAAGATAGCATAGTGTATTTCAGAATGTTTGAGACAGAGGGGTGAAAGTGTTTCATTCGAGGTGAGAGAGAAGTTAAGGGTTCTCAGACCTGGATAATGAATGAGGAAGGAAGGGGTAATCGAAATCAAAGGGCAGTTAAGAATCCTTTGACCTGGATTATTTATGAAATCAATCTAAATCAAAGAGAAATTAAGAATTATTTAATTTAATATCAAAAGAAAACATTCAAATGCTTAACTGTTAAAACAAAGTGTGATTTAAACAAGTTTTGAAATATTATTCCAGTTATAGCATTTAGATTGAAACACATATAAGATTATGAATAACTTTGAGAAAATGAAAAAGACACATGAAAATACTTGTCTGATATTCGCTCAACACGTGAATCCTTGGAACAGTATGATCTTTATTAATCAATCCATCTTGCTGGCTCATCAACTGATACAATAACCTTCTGGGTCTTCTTGATCAAAAAGTTTATAGAAATGTCTAATAGAATCCACACTACATACTTCGAATTGTGAAGTATTTATACAAAAGTTTATTACAAAATATCTCAAACTGATTTGAGATTTAATCTAGGAAAAAAATATCTTCTTGCAAGAAGATAAAGACAGCTATTGAATTGCATCATGTTGTCCCTTTTATTTTGGTACCGCTAGCTTTTATGGTTTGATTTTAGCCCTTTATGTTGCTTTGTTGTTTGATCTTTCACGCTGGAAGCTTCATTTACTTTAGGCTTTTGTCTGATACACTTTAAATCTGTTGTCCTGTCTTCATCCTTTTACTTGGTTGTTTTACTTTTACTATACATTAACCTTTTTACTGCATATTTCTTACAATAAATCAGTTAATTTTTCCCATGCTTCAGCATCAGGTAATTGGATTTTTAGCATCCTCCTATATATTTCATCTGCTTCGGTGTACTTAGCAAAAGTAGGCTTATTGATAAACAAGTGTTTTACCTCATGCTGGAGGTAAAACAAGTTTTCAAATGTCTGGTAGAGTACTTTGCCTATTGGAATTGCCTTGATTGATGATGTATTGACCTGTTCTTTTGCCAGCTCTCTGATTTTGCTGTTGTAATCCTGCTGTGTCATGAGCTTGTCATTTATCACTAAGGGACTTGGTAACCCTTTCTCTCTCAAAATTTGAAACTTAGCCATAAATCTATCAATGGCTACCTGCATATTCTGACACTTGTTCTCAAGTTTAGTATTAAGTTTCTCTTGGAGAGGACCTTTCTCACCTCCAAAATTGTCTCTTTTCTGTCCTCTATTTCCAATTCCTGAAGCTCATACTTATTCTTACTATTAAGGATCTGGATAATTCTGGTAGCTTCTTCTGGCATTTCTCCTAATTCTTGTTTTACTCTTTGGATGGCCTCTATATCCATCTTTATTAAATCTATCTACTCAAAAATCACCTGAATGGATGGCCAAATATCATTGACAGATTCAATGATATTGCCCCATAGTAGTTCCTTAGCCTACCCAAGGGGTTCCTTTAGTGTTAGGTCCTTCTCCATGACTTTTAATCTCTCACTCATCCTGGCAGCTTTTTGTACTTCTTCTTTGTGCATGATTTTAGCAAGCTTGTAATCAGTTTCCAAGCTTGTCACCTTTTCTTTGAGCTTATTCATCTCTGTTGCATGTATGGAAATTTCTTCCATAACTCTAACCAACTTTGTTGCTTCTTCACCTGATGTACCTGTTGTTGATGTAGATTCTGTAGAAACTGGTTTTGTTGTAGCCATTGGAGCTATGGGAGCCAATGAGGCTACCAATGTGGAAGGAACAACTGTTGTAACTACTGATATAGTGCCAAGATCACTTTGCTTCAGTTGGATTAAACTGTCCAATTCCTTCTCTGTCTCCCTTAACTAATCATTTAGTTTTAGGACTAAGTCCATCAACTCTTCATGCTTGGTTTGATTTTCCAATACTTCCTGTGTCTAGGGATGTTGTAGTTGAGGTATCTTCAATTGGTTTTTGAGTGTTGCAATGTCATCATTCTTTTTCTTGATTAGTTGTTCAATAGCTTTGATGTCTTTGGGATAATGTCCCAATTCAATCACTAAGTCTTCCAAAGACTTGATTCTAGTGTCTTTGGCCTATGTGGAGGCCTTTTCCAATTGATACTGGGCTGAAATGTTGTTCAATGAATTCTGCAACTGATGGGCAACTATGGCTCTTCTTGTAAGGGTGGAGTAAATCATTTCTCCAACCTGTTTGTGAAATTCAATTTGGTCAATGGGATGAATATCCCTTGCCAATACCTCAAAATCGATCTTCTTGAAATCTGTTGATGTCCTTGGTTGTTGTACAGTTGGCTTTATGAAGGATATTTGCATTTTTCCTTCCTTGATGTCAAAAGCTAACATCAACTTGGTTTGATTGGTAGGTGTAAGCTTGAGATACTATGCATAAGACTATGCCTTCAGTTTCTCATTTCTCATTTTGATTTCCTTGAACTTGTCCTTTATGTCCTTATCTTTATCTGCAGGCCTCCTAAATGAGGACACTTCTACACTGAGCTGCCTTTCTAACATTTGAGTCTATGATGTAGATGGCTCTTACGTTTCTCCAGATGGAGTTGTGCCCTTGCTCATGTCTAACTCATTATTAGTTATTTCTACTGAGCCTTCTGTGTCTTCCTATTCTGAAACAGGATTGAGTCATGGCCTTTTACTCTAGTTGGCTTCATATTGCACATTTGAAGTGTCCATACCTAAACTGGAGGCTCCCTCTCTGTTCCTCTTGGGATTCTTTTCCTCATTTTGAGGAGTCTGCAAAACAGCAGGGGTACTCATGGTTCCTTCTTGCTCTGGTACCTGTAGGAATGAGCTTTCATCAAGTTGTCTCTCTAGATCAAACAAGGTATTTTAAACATCTACCTTTTTGCTATCCTTGTCTATGAGAGTGTTTTCTAACCACTCAAATTGATTAGCATATCTCTCTATCTCTGGTATGGGGTGATGAATGTAAGGTTCCAATTTTACCTTTTGTCTAAGTTTGGTCATAAACCCTTAAGGGTCATACCTCCACATGAAATTGTTCCGAAACTTCATTTGTTGTAGAATTTGATCTGCTTCCTACCATGCTTCTCTAGAATTGCAAATGAAAGGACCTAACTGATTTTTGACTTTGAACTGAGTTCTTTTCTTTGCTGATACAAAGTTGACCTCATCAGAGTTCATTCTCTGCCTATAATACTCTAGACAAAATAACCTCATTGGGAGGTATTTGGGTAGTTTGTATGGGGCAAGCTAGAAACCATAGATTCTTATCTTAGTGTGGTTTTGGTAAAGGTACCAATCTCCCACCTTACTTTGCTTGGACAATTGGAGGACTCTTTTGATTTCTTGACTTATCCTAGGTGGAGGACTTCTTGTCAACATATTCATGACTATATGGACAAAAGAGTCAATGAAGTCTGTATAGGTGTATGGTGATGAATACTTGTGGAAAAGTGGTGTCCAAAATATGACAGACCTCGGTTGGCCTCTAGTATCCAGCTTTTGGATGGTAAAGGGAAATATGTCTGGCTGATAATACAAAAACATGTGGTATAGTACAAATGAGTACTTGAATACTCTTTCATTGTGCATTCTGGTAAATTGTTCATGCATTCTTTCAGCTATGAACTGGGCATAATTATACAAAGTAGCAAGAGGCTTTCCTGGGGTGAAAATGGACATAAGGGCTAGGATGAGCTCATCAACAAATTCATCTGTGGTATAGCCCAAAATACATGATATCATAGTCATAATATGCTTTCCCCTTTCAGAGAAAATGGAAGAAACATATGGAGGGGCATCTTTAGGAATGTGTTGCTCTTCTACAATGAAAGTCTAGAATATTTGGGCCAATTTTGATGGACTCAATTTGGTGTACAAGTCTAACAAATCCCCAATGGAGAGTGGGGTCAGGTTTGGACCTGGTTGGACTTGCAACATCTCATTGATTGACTCAGCTATAATGGTAAACAAGAATTTCTAGTCAGGTGACATTATGGCTCTCTGGCTAGAAATTTAACAAGCATGGCACATATGGACAATCTCAGGAAAAACATGTACTTATGGAAACTGGTATTTGGGAAAATTGGAGTCCCAAAGGCCAATGTCATCAGAATGGTTTAAATATTTGTCCTTGCTCAAACAATGAATTATGAGCAGGACTTCATATGCACTTGTGTCTCTGATTTGAAAATCCCTGTCCGCCATGGGGAGGTGGTCAAGGTCCAAATGGGGAGTTGTGATAGGTCTGACATCCATGGCAATGGGGGCAGCCATAATTCAGTTCTTGTGGATTTGAATTAGGTAATACTGGTTTATTCAAAGGTTTTGAAGGAAACGGGAAGCTTTTAGAAGGGTTTGGGTAGACACTTTTAAATTTAAAGTTATTTCAATTAATTTTACTTAATTGAAACACTAATCATTTTCAAATTTGAAAGGGTGTCTAGTAATTTGTTTTCAAATACCTGGAATTTGGGCGAATTGACTTGAAATTTGGTGTTCTCGGTAACTGTAGAAGTTCGAATGGCTTTAGTATAGACTGAGAGTTTGATTAGGGTCTCTGCAACTTTTTGAGGAGTGGAATTTGAGGTCAATTGGTGAATTCAGCGTTTGCAGGTGGCATAATGGTTTGCAGAGGTTTACACAGAAAATGAGCGAAAAAGGCAAAATAGGGCTTTTTGGCCTTTTTATTGAGAAACGGTCACTTTTTGGCATGTAATTGTCAAATGAACAGTGGGCGGTTTTTCAGGTTTTGCGAGGAGGTGGTTTCCCAAGCCATCACACCACTTTCATGGAGGGAGTGGTATTTTGGAAGGGTCATCCAATCTATGACAGTGCTTAAAACATAGCAGATAGGGGGCCGGGGAAAACCACTTTATCGAGTGGGTAAAGGTCGCCCATTGGGTGAACCCGATATGGCTGTGGACCGTCCGATGTAGGTGTTGATGATCAAATAGCAGTCAGGTGAGGGATGTGTGTGGAAGATATGAGCATAGGTTTCGGGGGCCCAGGGCTTTAATCCTTGGTGGTTTGGGATTAATTAGGATTTAATCATGGGATTAAATGATCGGGTGAGGCTTAATGATAGGATTAGTTTAGCTTTACCACATAGTGGTGTATTAAGTGGGTTTTGTCAAAAAATATGGGATAAAGTATAGTTTATAGCTAAACTAAGGGTTGGGATATTATTTACGGGATTTATTTATATACGAGAGAAGTTATATCAGGAACTATAATATTATGTTAAAAATTAATATGAAATGAGTGGAATGAACATACCACTAAGCATAATGTAATATTTGTGCATTTTATTCACATACACTTTATACTTAGGATAAAATATTTTTGTGGGTTGTTTGAATGAAATGGAATTTTAACTTGGGGTTCTTTACTTTTCCTAGGAAAATGAAGTTTAACCTTAGGAAAAGGGGTTTTATTAGGGAAATGAATTTTATGAAGGGAGTTCTAACACTTGATGTCCATAATTCATTAAGTCGAGGGTCTGACCCCACCAAAAGTCAGAGAAATGCTCTGAGCCTTTATGACTTGAAGGCTTTAAGTACTAGAACTTACTTGTGGATGGGGAAATTAGTAAGTAAAGGGATGCAATGAATGAGGGGGAGTTAATTAAATCAACTTGTAAACCAATGTTTTTGCTTTTTTAACTGCTCATGCACATTAAAAGATATGGTCAAGTATGATAAATGTGCTTTTATCCAATCAACTTTATACTTCAGCAACCTTTCTTCTACTTACCCTAACATTTTTTCTTCATTTATTTGGGTACATTTAGGCTAGCAGACCCTTATCATTCAATTTTCTTTTGAAAAGTAAATTATCTAATTCTAACCTTATATCATCCAAGGGCTCAAATTAAACTGATGAGCTCCTTTTATTTTCTCTACCTATCTAATGATCTGACAAGATTAAACTGCTTAGTCATATTTTATTCTCTAATTATAAACATAAAATTGAAGGCATGAATCGTCAAGATTAAGCAGTTTGACTACCATGGGTTGTGGCATGTATGACAAGCTACACACAACCATTATTTAAGATAGTAAAGTAGTAAAATAGTAGAGGCATTTAGACTTGCACACTTTCATGATCTCTTTTTTATTTTTGGGGTTCATATATTTTCATTTTTTGATCTTTTCTTATTCTTTTTGTCCTTTGATGTTTCTTTTAGGACATACCCTCTTTACATTTTTTAATTTTTAATATGGAAAACATTTACAGAAAGCAAAGGTATGTACAATATTACAAGGCTCAAACTTAGCCAAATCAAAATTATGAATCCTATCACTATAGGACTCTAACATAATCTACAAAAGACTTCATAAGAAGGAATATATATTTCTTGAAATATTTGAAAGTTTATTGTGCACTAGAAGCTCTAGTTGATAAAATAGGGAAATGCCTTGTAGTGCTTGAGTTCTTTTATGATGCGTCATTCTTTTAGATAGTCTTCCACTAATTCACCAAACTAAACATGTTTACACCTATTAATTGCTCAAATTTTGACCAAATTTGTTATGCACATGAGCACTTTCTAAGCAAATAACATACCACTTCTTCATCTTCCTGGCTTAGCATGTAAATCCTTGATCCTTACATACTTCTCATTTGTAAGACCTCCCATGTCAAAGCCTTCTTCTAAATGGATAAACACAAGAAAATAAAATTATTTCAGAACTTTTAGATTTCAAACCACTTTCCATCACAATATAGCTCTTGTATGTTTGACATAAACATGGTTCTATATCCAGAGTATGTTGTAAGCTCTCCAGCAGTTTCGTTTTTAGATCATGCTAGTGTATTTGCGACATCCCTAAGTCTTTTTTATAACCCTTACGCCTTGAAATTGATAACAAACCAATAATTATAGTCCACTTCAAGAGTGAAACCTCCTTTTACAACAAATACAATGAATAATACAATATCGATGATCCTAAGACTAGGTCTCCTTAGTATATATATAGGAGACAAAGGGTAGAATTATAATAAAATGGGATAGTGAGGGATTCTAGCCTACATAACAATATAACAATAGAAATATAATCACTCAATATCCAAGGCTTAATAAGGGGTTTTTGGATTGACATAGAACTTATATAGGGCTTAACATGCCCCTCCCATTCAAAGAATTGTTATCCCCAACACTTGAATATTTGTGGGCATTTATGCATGACCAAATCATCTTCCCATGTCACTTCTTCCATTGATAGGCTCTTCCATTTGATAAGGTACTCAGTAACTGCTCAATTTGTTAGTTGCGTAGTCCTTGTTTCTAAAATTGTTTCTAGTTCTAGTATTATTTTCCCTTCTTCATTAATCTTTGTAGAATAGTTTGGACTAGCAACTTATCACTAATTACCTTCTTTAAGCAAGAAATATGTAAGACTATATGTACACGTGAATATGGAGGAAACTCTAATTTATAAGTCATACTTTCAATCCTCTGCAACACCTTGTAAGGGCCATGATACCTCGAAGCTAATTTATTGTCCTTATTTTATTGCTTGAGGGACATCTGCTTATATCGTTGTAGTCTCATAAATACCTAATCTCCCACTTAAAATTCCTTTTCACTACAATGTTGATTTGCTTGTTGTTTCATTCTATTTTTGGCCAGAACCAACTTGTCATTCAATATTCTAATAAGCTCTTGTTAGTGGTGTATGTGGTCCTCTACTGATCTAGGATTGTTTTTAATTGTTTTCTTTAACATGTGCAAATTTGGCTTAACCATGCAATCCACTAAGAATTGAAAAATCAGAACAACAATCGAAAGAGAATACAAGAGTGAACTAAGATATTTGATCATAGAGTTCACCCTTGATCACAAAGTGGCCAAATTTCATTAGCTTTAAAAAGTCTCCTTTTACAACAATTTAGGCCTTTGATCTACACCAACACTCTCTACTCGAAGTCTACATAAGGCTAGAAAAAATAGCTTTAAAAAGGACGCACCAAAACTCTCCAATTCGGCCTCAAAGTTCTGCAGTTTTAAACTAGAAAATAAATAAATGTATATGCCCTAATCATTTCAATTTTCCATCCTTTGCACAGTGGTATTATTTTAAAATGTGAAAATCATGGGGTCTTTGACCAACCTGGGGTTGAGTCATTGGCACACCAACAAATATATTTTGATATTGGTAAATTGTTGTAATATGCATGGTGATGGTCGAATAAAAATACACTAATGATACATATTATTTTAACAATAAAATTATGCGATATGGGGTCGTATAACATATTACCACAACACCAGTTTTTTATACCCTTCATTAAATTATACACTGCATCATGGCATAAAATATGTGTGGTGGAAATACAATTGTCTTATCATGGTAAATGAACCTTTGTTCACTGGAATGTATGATGGCATGGCATGTATTTTGTTTCATTTGTTGATCCCATACCATGAGGTGGTAGGTCTGGGGGCTAGCTTTGTGGCTTGTCACCATTTTTATTTTTCAAACTTTAACAATTACAAACCTTAAATGTAAAACATGCCGTGTTAAAGCTCGACCCCCAGGCTAGTGGTAAGTCTCTATATTTTTGGATATGAGGTTGAGGGGTTGAACCCCCTGGCTGCCACCTTCTAACATTTTTTTAATAAATCCATTTTGACTCCACCATGGTGCCATGTGGCACCACTCCATTAGTCTATGTGGCATCATATAATTAGTCTACATAATAGCCTTGTCAATGCCTTGTCAACCAATCATATTTTTCCACATGTCAGCTCCAAATATTCCCATGTTAGCAGTTTCCATGTGTCACGTGTCAGCATGTGATAGGTTTGCATCAGCTGCCACGTGGCAGTACTTGTACACTTTTCTTATTGTTTGACCAAATGTTACACAACATTGTGTCACTGTCTCTTTCCTCCTCCTTCCTTGATCCTGGAAGACCTCTACAATGAACCCTACGTGCTTTCTCTTCATGAAGAAACTCCCATTATGTCCCTCTTCATGAGTAGAACAATTCCCTTTTGCACCATTTCCCAAAAATCTTCTGTTTTTCCCAGTTTACAAGACCAACGCTAATGACCCTTGTCCTCCTTGCACCGATATACACAGATTAACACTATCCTTAGCATCGACCGAAGCAGCTGAGCTTTGCTCCAATCACGCTGATCCTCTTATGGAAAGTTTTATAAAAAAAGACCCGAAGCTTCTAGCTCTAGAAGCTTCGTAACGAAAGTTTCGTAAATGGTTTGGCCGAATGGGGTCGAGGATGTCAATTTGGGCTCCTTTCCCCTATAAGGATGGAATTACCTCAAGAGATAAAACCTTATCCCATGAGAAGAGGAACCATCTCCTATCCATTCTTGCTATATAAACCTCCATTTTTCCCAAGCACAAGCTAGTGTTGGAGTGTTGAGTGTTAATGTTGGTGTGTCAGTGCTAATTAAGTTTGGAGTAAACATCAAGCTATTCATAGTTGTAGCTCTATAGTTGTTTGAGGGAGAAGTGTGAATTTGGTTTAGTGTGAAGCCTAAAGGGAAGAGCCATCAAACTATCATTGTTGAGGCCATCATGGAATGTTAATGGAGGTGTGTGGGAACCTGGTTTTTTCGGAGGAGAATGGAAACATCAAGACAATGGTTGGAATCTCTTCTTGATTCAATATATATGCAACTATCTATTGATTTCCTACATAATGTTTCATCTTACATGTATATGGCTTAATGTGTCTTGACTTGTTAAGTAGGTTGAATTACAATTTGTCTATTATCACGGTTGTTGTTTGTTGTTGTTTACTTGTTTCAGGTGTTTGACGAAGGAAGCGAGAGATAGTTGGAGCAAGCAAGCGAGTTCATCATCAAACGTGATAAGGGTACCAAGAGGTAGGCCCTCTTAATTGGTTCTAACGTAAGGAAATATTCCTTAGAATGTATCAGTTGTGGCTAGACCCATTATCAGGTTAGAGGAATTGTTTGTGTCCACACTCATAATTTTACTTCACCACAAATTGGTGACCATACTGGGGAGCCAATCCTTCCATTCATTTGCTTGAAATTTCATGGTTTTGTGTGAACTTTTCTAGTTCCGCTTTTTCCCTTTGGTTTTGTTTGTTTTCCTTTGCTTACTAGTTTGAGTTTGAAATTCATAGTAACAAGTCTGGTCCCAACTTAAAAATTAAAAATTAAAATTTAAAAATTTTAAAAAAAATAATTAAAAAATTAAAATAAATAATAATAATAAATAAATAATAAAAATTAAAAAATTAAATAAAAATTAAATTAAATAAAAATAAAATAAAATAAAAATACAAAATAAATACAAAATAAATACAAAAATATAAATATATAAATAATAATAAAAATAAAATAAAAATTATTTGTTTCCTCGCTCAGCATGCTTAATTCGCTGACAATCACGTCGATCAATGTGATATGCTGAGAAATAGTCGTGCCAACCCCCTTCTGGTGCTTCTTGTCAGTTAGGCAGTCACACCAATGCCTATAAGTGAATATTAGGGTTTTTCTCAAATCTTAGTCAGTGTGTTTTGCTCTCATGATTTCGACCATGTAAGCCTTTTAGATCGTCTTCTCCCTGACTAGAAAGTTGCTTTTCATTTGGTTTATTTGCTTGTTTATTTGTCATCTTTTCACTTGATTTCTTGGGTCATTGGATGGTTAGTGGCACTAGGGCATCTAGATTGTCATCCATTCAGCTGATTGTGAACTCAGTGAGTCGAGTTGTTGGTGCATTTACTCACATTTTGTTTGCGGTCCTTCTACGACTTTGATCGCCATTACACAAGTTTGAAATTTTTTCGTTTACTTGTCTAAACGTTTCTTTTCTGGCATGGATCACATTTCTTGTATTGTTTTTGGTAAAGTCGTTGTTTCATTAGTTTAAAAGAGATTCTCCTTTTACGTTTTCTTTTGCTTGAAGAGCTAATTGTCTCGAAAATTTTTCTATTGAAGTTTTTTACGAGAAAATTCATTTCGTCATTTCGTGAAAACTATAAAATTCTAGTTTGTTGCATCAGTATGGTACGGTAGTTAGCAGCATTGAAGACTAGGATTGCATTGGCATTTGAAAAGAAAAATAACTCTCTTTGCTTTTGAAAGGACCATTAGGAATGTACTTGTCAGGAAATTAGGAATTGGAATGTATTTTTCATTAATTTATTTTCTGAAAAAGTGTAGTGAAAAATCATTTTGCTTTTGGTTGCTTGTTTTTTTGCATTTGATTGTGTGTTTTCTACCCTCTCTAGTGTATACAATTCATCGAATTGAAAGGGTCTTGTCTCATTTAGTTGCATTTAGGGTTTTTCGAGTCACATCGCTAAGGCCTGAAAACTGAGAGATAACTCAAGATAAACTTTAAAATGAACTTAATTAACCTAAGGTGCAGTTGAAATCTAATGATCACATCTAGAAGGTCTAGGCTAGAGATGTGTTCTGGCGTCTTTAAACCTAGCAGTTGTCGTTAGCTTCGGCACTAGACAACGCTAGTACGAACCTATGCTCCTCATACCATCGAGTATATAATGGGAGACCCCTTTAGGCTGCAATCATTTATCCAAAGGAAGTTGAGTTGGCCGCCTTGCAAACGTGATACACCAAACATAGCATTCGGGGATGTTTCCTGCTCATACTTCTCAGTTCGTCGGGAGGTATTATGTAGTTCACGGTTGCCTGGAAATCCTTTTTACCTAGATCATCCAGAGTAGTCCTTTGATCTTTTTGACTCATTTAACTTAAAATATCATTCGCGTGCTTGTCCTTTCGAGCTCGTTTCCAATTGAAAGCGATAGAGTCATCTTTGTTTCTTTCTCGACTCTTAAAACATGAAAGGGAACCAGTCTATTTATGCATCTTAAAAAATTGATTGCCCACGATCTTATAACATCCTGTTAGTATCTTCTAGACCAAATTGTGAGTTTTCCCTAAGAACATTTTATAGCCTTGAAGTTTATCTCTCTCTTTTCCTGTTAACTAAGGCAAGGTCATCGTGGTTGAACCATCTGGTTCACCTAGTTCTGCTTCCTCTCCTCTGTCTGAAATATTTCATGAGGGGTCGCTTCCTAAATTACTAGAGTCACTCGAGGACCAAGGAATTGAACTCGGAATCATTCTGAGCATTCAACCTTTGTCATCACATACCCCGCCTACTTCAGATACTGGGTCACCTGCTAATTTTGGCCCGGAATCTTCAGACAATCCCGTTCAAACTCTTGAGAATTCGCCAACCACTAACATTCAGCTTGGACTTGTTATCTATCCTTTGAATCCTTTGTTTGACCCTGTTGTGATATCACTGCAGCGTCTGTATAGTCTGTACGATCATCTGAGTGTTCCTTTGGAATTATCCCCTCATACCTCTTGAGTCGTTTGTCACTATTTCTTCCCAGCTATGGAACCCAAAGGTGATGATCCAGTCACCTCTCCGGATGAGTGAGAATTTTCTACTCCACACACTGTCGAGGAGGAAGAACATTCATTTCCTCTTGAAGGTTTCCCCTATACAAGGAGCATTCCCATCAGTGTGTATCGGGAATTTCCACCTAATTATGTATCCTTGGCACAATTGGTTTCAAGTAAACCTAATGCCTCATCACTTTACCATAACCCTATTTGGTCATCTCGCGCCATGCCTACTACAGGTCCATTCATTGCGAACTCAACCTCCCAACAAGTCGTTACCTTAGTCCCAGTGCAACCCACCCTTTCAAACCCTATTGTATAGTCCGTCCCAGTCTCCCGTTTGGTTCAACAGGCGGTCTCGAAGAATGTCTCTGTCAGTTCTTCAATCCCTCCAGTAACTGGCCAAGTTGTGCCACCACCTTGGGAGAAGAATCTAAGTGTTTATATGGTGTCAGGCGCCACCAATGTGAGTAGCTCATAGGCTCACATAGTTTCTATGAACCAACCTTCTTCTAGCATTATTCAAAACCCTGTTGGTCCTATTGGATCAAGCAATGTCCAGTACCAACATGTTCAAAATCTCGTTGGTCCATCTGGGTCAAGAAATTTCCAGTACCAGTAGCCTTATGAGGCTCAAGTTCAATACCAAACTCCTTACATTCCATATGTATCTCAAGGAATGGTCGACATGCCTTACATTCTTCAGCCTCAACAATACGTTCAACCTGGCTCATCCACCTTTCAGGGTGGCTGTGGCCAGATTTAGTTTGGAAATTTTCTGGGCATTGTTCAAGAACCCTTGCAACAGCAAGGATAGCCTCTGTAGCAACAAGGGAAACCTTTGTTGCAGCAAGGGCCATCCAAGAAACAACAAGGGTAAATGATACCACAGCAAGGTCAACTGCAACAACCGTAGGGGCAACCCTCGCAATAGTTGTAGCAAACCATCCAGCAGCAGATGTAGTATGCTCCGCAAACCTCCCAGCCTATGTCTTCACAGGGCCAACCTCTGCAACTCCAGGAATAGCTTTTGTAGCCGCAAGGTCAACCCTTGTAGCAATAGAATCAACCCGAGCAGCAACAATCCTTATATACATATCTGCAGGGTCAACCCTTGTAAGGACAAGGTTAGGGACAAGTCCTACAACAGTAGGCCCAAAATCCTAATGTCCTAGGTCAACAGGTACATAATCCTTTTGGCCAAGGGTAGCAGGTACAAAATCCTTATGTCCAAGGGTAGCAAGTGTACAATCCTTATGCCCAAGGGCACCAGGTCCAAAATCCTCTTGTTCAGGGGAAATGGTTCAAAACCCGTATGTTCAAGGACAACAGGTATAATATCCATATGTCCAAGATCAGTAGGCTCAACAGCCTCTTAACTCATATGTTTCTTATCAACAACCTATGACTGGACAGTTCCAAGGTATTCAAGGTCAAAATCCCCCCTATGGCCAAGGTAACCCATAATGGGGGAAGAATCAAATGCCATATGGCCAAAATCCCCCACTATGGGGCCAAAATCTTACCAGCAGGAATGGGCTCCTCCAATTGTACCCGCTTACCGATCTCCAATGCCTTTTAATTCTCAATTGCCATTCTTGGCCACACTAGAGTTGCCAGATGTGTCTCGCCTTATGAATGATCCAATCCTTCATTCACCATATTGTACTTCGGTTTCATCCAAGATCCCGAGTGATTGTACTAAGTTTGGTGGGAAAGCAAAAGATTATCCTCAAGCCCATGTGATGACATATCACCTCTGGTGCTCTTCGAATTCTTACATTGACGATTCTATTCATCTCCGTCTTTTCCAACAAACCCTCATAGGTGCTTCAGCCAAGTGGTACATTGAGCTTCCTCGAAGTACTTACCATGAATTGAACTCTTTAGCCATGGATTTCCTCACGCATTTCCAATTGCTGGTTCGATATGAAACTGACACCTATTTACTCACGTCACTTAAGAAATATATTGCGACACACATCTTCGATCACATCCATGAATCGAGATGTAGATTTCGCCTAATAAAATTCAAGATTGTTGATCAGTTGCTCACTGAATGGTTCACTAAGTCATTCATAGCTCCAATTGCTCATGACATAGCTATGGGTGGATGCGTTATTGAAGAACAAGCCATTGCTCGTGCCTAGTACTTGGATCTAGTTTACTCTCAGACTGACACTTTGTATGAGTTATTACCCGATGCTCCGCGGCCATCATCCGATCCCACGGCATTGAACTCATAGGCTGCACCTCCTGTTGATGGAGTAATTGGTTCAGTGTCCCAGACCCCTGCTAAATCTTCTTCCAAACATAAGTCAGTCTCAAATGTTGCTTCCAATAGTTCCTCCCAAAATCCACCTGGCCTTGGTAAAACCTCAGAGGTCCATGTTGTCTAGTCTACCACAATGGACAAATCCTCGAAAGGTAAGAAGAAAGGAAAAGGAAAGGGTAAAGTCAATGCCCCAAAATAGGGTCCTCCTAAGTCGTCTGCTAGTGATTCTTCACAACGGAAGCCCAAGTATTTGTGCCTCATTTGCGAGGAGGATCACTATACCAAGGATTGTCCCCAACGATCTGAAGTTAGTCGTTTGCACAAAGGGACCCCAGCTATCCTAACAGAGTTGTTTCTGTCTCAGCAAACCCAAATCGTAGACCAATCTCAATCATCTGCTTCCTCGGGATCTAAATTGTTCATGATGAGTATGCCTATTAATGTGGCTACTAGATCAAAATATTACCAAACTCCTACTCCGAGAGCTGGGAAAGAGAAAGAGGTCACCCCTTCTTCTTTCACCCCTAGTTCTGGCCCTATTCATAGTGAGCGCCCTAACACTGATTCCGCTATTCAACCACCCTCTCGAGGTGTGCTAAGGAAATCCTCGTACAATCCCAATGCTTGAGCTAGTCAGCACTATAATATTATTGAGGATTTGGCTCAAGAACCATCAGCTATGTCGGTTGTCGAGGTACTCCAAAGTTGTCTGTATCAGCAGAAATCTTTGATATTAGCTTTTGGAGGTATTGATCCTACCGATTCCCATTTGATATGTTTTGATCTAGAGAACCATGTTTTGTGCCTACCTCATTAGGTTTCCTTTCTCATTCAGGTAATCATCAATGAGAAGACCATCCACAAGACTATCATCGATGAATATGCTTCCACCTACATCATGTCAATTGCACGTTGGAAGGCCATTGTTTCACCTACTTTGAACCAATCCCTGAACACTTTGGAAGCTTTCGACGGGCGTGATTCGCAACCCTTCGATGTCTTACCTAACCTTGCCATTACTTTGGAGGGAAAGACAGGACAAGTCAAGGTAGAGATTGTTGACGCTAATATCAATTATAATCTTCAACATGGATGGAGTTGGACCCATGCCATGTATGTTGTAGCCTCCTCCCTTTTTGGTGTGATTCGTTTTCTCCATCAAGGGAAGATTTCCATTGTCGACCAGTTGTCCTTCTTTGCTTCTTCCTCCTCGAATGGAAATGTTCTATATGTCAAGCACACTGGTGCTCCCTATGAGAGTGTGGGGGTAGGTCTTTTTGAATATTCTGCTTTGATGGGAATTTTTCTGCTCCCACCTCCTCATGTTGCCTCTATCAACATGATCTCGGTCAAATTTGATCCTTGGGTCATACCTTCACCATATCTTGTTGATACCTGGGGTGAGGTTATGCCACTTAGTCCTATCCAAATCAATTATGTGGAGATTGTTTCGACCTCGAATTCTGTATCCTCTGGCTCCTATTTCGAGGAATTCTATCGATACTTATTCTCAATCCCTTAGCTGAGACTTTTCTTGCTGATGAAAGTATCATGGAAGTAATGTCTCTCGAGGAACCACCTTGGAACAATACTCATCATCGTTCCTCGCTCCTGCCTCACCCGACAGTCATGTCTACTTGTCTCGAGGAGTTCTCTTCTTAGCTGCCATTGATGTGTCAGTTTATCCTAACGTGATCAAGTTCTTTCAACTGAAGGCACCTTTATCCCTTCATGGATTCAACATTTTTCTCCATCCCTGAGTTTTTATTGATTGCCCATTATTGTAATGGGTTGCCATCTGAATCGTAACCCTCCCTTGCCTAGGGGGCATGGGGAAAAAGCCTTATATGAGTTCTACTCTATTATTTGGCCGAGTCGATGCTTACTCATCATGTCAATGGTAAAACTCCAGTGTTCATCTGTGTTGATTGATTACCCGAGTCCGAGCATGGACTCTCTCAAGAAGTACTATACTTAGGTCATCTTGCATGGTTACTTGTGTATATTAGTGTGACATTCATTTTTGTGCAGTGTGGTTTGGTGTGTTAGTTTTCAAACAGCTTTCCTGTTTACTATGTTTTCCCTACTTTGTAGATGTTTGTGACTCCCCACATCAGTTTCAGTGATGGTGCTTACCAAAGTACCCAAAACCTATCATTCGCGGCATGTGCTATTTATGACCCTCACAGTGAGTTGATTGACCTTCAAGGTATTTGTTTAGGTTGCACAACTAACAACATTGTTAAATACAACGCAGTCATCGAACTATTGTCAAAATCCATTGCTCTTGACATTCAAGAGTTGGTTGTCAACTTGGATTCACATCTTGTCGTCCTTCAACTCAACGGTCAATATTCCATCACAGACCCTCAGATATTGAGCATGTATCTCCATATTCATCTACTAGAAAGACATTTTGATTACATTACATATCATCATATTCCTAGATGCATGAATACATTGACAGATGCATTAGCAAATTATGTGTTGGATAGACATTTACGAAACATGTGAAAAGATAAAACAAATCATTTACCATAGTAAGAAAGAAAATACGACATATATATATGGTGATAATGTTTGATACATCAAAACCCAAAAAAATAATATGTGTGTCCAAAATAACATCGGAGGCTCGCAGGCCTCATATATTCGTGGCATGCAGGCCTCCAAAATGTAAAATGTTGGACCTAGGAACTAATCAGCATGGTGATCGTGATAGCATGACATAGCTTGTGCAACACGAGTCAGTAATCGGCAGATCCGATCTGATACTCCCACCGTGTGCCTTTGGTACTGGCGAGGAATTTCTTCCACCTGAGCATATTTTGGGATACCATGAGTCAATCCCTCAAGGTTCCTCGCAATCTGCTCCTCGTTGTCACTCCCCTCTTGATAAGGAGAGACAACATCAAACTGGCGGGCAATGAAACTGGCTATTGGGGACATCCCAGCAGGACACTCTGGTCCAACATCTGCATTGGAAAAATGAAATTTTATGATCACATATATATAAAAAACAACTAAAAAATCACAAAATTAAAAATTTGATTTTTTACCTTCATCTTCAAAATCTTCTCCATCTGGTAGCAACATGTCTGGATCTCCATAGAATTCGGTGCTACTATATGGCCAGTCCTCCATGATGATCAATTGTCATCGCTGCCATGAAAAGAAAGTGGGCCTGTAAGACATGTGTTGGCCCCCAGTGATCCTAGGAAACAAACGACTCCAATGGGCCATCCACGGGTCACGTGGCATCAGAGTATCTACCTCAGTCAACTGGTACTAAAACAGTGGCACCTGTTCCAAGAAAAAGGTCACTAGTACGAACCTGAAGCAAAATTGCTTCAGACTCCCTGCCTTAGCTTTTGTTAGCTAATGTTTTATGTTGATCTTCATGGCTTCCACCCAGTGGAAGATCGTTAGTAATGTGTAGTCAACTGCATATAGGAATTTCGACTTGTTACCGTCATGCACAGCCTGGGACCCTGCCACTCTATTGATAGTCAACAATATCACTCTCAGTGTCAGATCTCGAACGGTGGAAATCTCAATCTTGCCACTCTTGGATTTGAGGGCTTCAGGGAAATGTTCAGCAAGCAACATGGATATGCTTGCCCTAATCAGTCGTGACCCATATAAGTTAACTAGTTCCCCTCTCCAGGATAGTCTTGTGATGAAATATATGTCTAAAGTTTCTAACTCCATCTGTTGGTCACCAATGAGGAATATTTCCCGATTTATGTCTGAGAGACTAATCAGGTACTGAAGCAGCTCAGGTTGAGCCCACATCCCTAGTGTGAAAAAGAACTTGAGGAGCCCATAGTTCCTCAAAGTGTTCAGGCAATTTGGATCATTCAATTCCTAAGTGTCCACATCTTTGTGCTCACGTTCTTTCCAGTCTACCATTTTCGACGATTCTTTCTTGCAAAAACCATAGATTTAAGTCAATAATCATTTTTGGCCCGGATTCCAACGGTGGTTTTTGAGGGGAAATTAGTTTTTTCCCTATTCACAGTGTCGGTGTACATGTTTTAAAAATAATTGCACTGACGGTGCAATAGGCCGTTCTAATCACCCTCGACATGCCCGGAAGTCGCACCGACCAAGGGTGAATTTTTTTTTATAAAACCTCCCTCAAAAATCCAAAAAATGGATGAAAATAGGAATAAATTGTATGAAAATAGTGCTTAGGGATTTGGCTCTTACCTGTAACTGGTAGCTCGGCAAATGACCTCCCGTAATCTACTCAGGAACAATTAGGGAAAAAGTGGGTGAAAATTCTTTCACAGCAAGGTAAAATAGTAAATGGTAAAAAAATATTTACTTTTCCCCCCTTTTATTCAATTTTTCATGAAATATTAGGTTTTGTAAATGTTTTGACCTATTTTTCCTCAAGAATTGGATAATGCACTTTACCTTTTTTGCACAACGACAAGTGATGGATGTTCGACGATGATACCGAGTCACGTTTCACCTCTTTTCTCGACTCATAAAACTCATATGAAAAGATTGCCGAGTATTTTTCCCTTTTGACTCGTAAAAGAGAATAAAAGTGGGGGTCTACTTTCAAGCTCTTTTCCGACCGTTTAAAAACAAAAAGATAGATGAGCCCTTGTCGTTTCGAACTCGTTAACGGATGCGAAACGTCATGTGCCCAATATACGTTTACCCCTTTCTCAGGCTGGGATGCACTATTTACAAAAAAGGTACTCCTTGACTGAAATGGTCAAGCGGTTCTCTCAAGTATCATTTTCTACCTTTTCAAACTCGAGAGACACAAATATACGAAAAGGGACCATGTGGAGTTTTCTTTTTTGTCTCTTTTTCAAACTCTCTAAACATGAAAAAGATACCAAGTTACACATTTTTCGAACTCATTAAAATATTAAACGACATCAGATTTGTCACCATGACGAACATAAGCTTCTCCTTCCTAGGGCTCGTTAAAGTTACTAGGTCGGATTCATCTGAAGGATGAACTTAAAGTGCAAGCAAATGTTATCTCCTTCAAGCTTGCGATTAAAAAATAATTGGGGTACCTCTCAGGAATAGTGGGGGAAATTATGGAAATCTAATCAGTTATGTCGGCAGCTCACTCTTGAACATGACACTTTCTGCTTCGTATCAAGTTGGGACATCCTTATTTTTATCGTTGACCTTCCTAGGTTGGGCACTTCATTTTTGCCTTCCATTTTATCTCTACCACGTCATCAGGACCACCGATCTTATGGATCCAAAAGCTACCAAAATTATAGTTGTGTCGCTGATATGTTCAAGAGTTGTCCTTCTGCAGTTACACTTACCTCTGATTCTCTGTATCATCCAAAATCATTTTGCATCCCTTTGTCTCGTGTCGATGATGTGGGATACATTATGGCCCTCCTTCAGAGCAATCGCTTCTTGTCGACTTCAGCTCATTATCTGGGAAGTTGGCTGAGAGACTCCCTTCCAATACCTTAGAGATTGCATGCCCTAGTGGCAAGTTCTTCACTCGACGACAAGTTCACATCATTGGATTTCGATCGGGTGATTTCACGGGTGTTTGACTGTAGTTCCTCTATTCACATTCCATGGATTGTGCTTATAGTACCTTGAGGACCATTATCATTTGATCAGAAAATGATCCTAGATGAATTTTTACTCAAAAATGAAAGTCAAAGGATTCTTATGAAAATAGTCCCATTGCATAGATCTTTTCAATCTGAATCTAATGCAATTTGAATGGGCTAAAATGGACTTTGGATGATGAAGTTATTGTAATAAGGAGTTTGCCCATTGTCCTCTGAAAAGGAGGCAAATTCTTATAAAAATGGGCTTAAGGCCTTATATGGAAAAATTGCATCGGAAGGGTTAAAAGGAGGACTTAGACCAAAGGTGGAAGGACTCCCCCGATAGTGATCTCTGACATATCGCATCAGAGGTAGGCCTTAGCGTGATATTGGGACCCAGGCAGAGCCGATTGC
Source organism: Pinus taeda (assembly GCA_000404065.3). Taxonomy (NCBI): domain Eukaryota; kingdom Viridiplantae; phylum Streptophyta; class Pinopsida; order Pinales; family Pinaceae; genus Pinus; species Pinus taeda. The sequence continues at coordinate 140,544 of APFE030753318.1, forward strand.
AATATGTTGATGATCGGTGTTGGTGATCAGCAATCAAAGGAGATAGCGCTAAGGTCCAGGTGACGTGCGACTTGCAATTGCCATGATCAGATCGGCAAATCAGTGTCAGTGTGTTCCATAGTATATGGAAAGAACCCCTGGGCCATAGCGATAGCGATATGCGATGTGCAATATCAACCGTCGGATCAAAAAAAGAATGAACGGTCTTGATTTGATCGGCGATCCCTAATACAAAGGGCTAATGCACATTGCGATATGAAACTTGTGATATGCCAATAAAAGGCGGACCCAATGGGTTATAAACACAATTGAATAATATTTGAAATCTGATTTATTCGAATTTTCTTTATATTTCCACTGTATTGGGTTTTTTTTCCATACGCCTATGCGATTGCGATTTGCGATAGAATGGTGGACCCAATGGGTTTATAGATGCAATTACATATATGTGAAGTCCAATTAAATGCTCCATGATGTGTTTTCCTGTGTATTTCCATTATTTGGCTATGTCGACCAGAGGAAGGCAAAACAATCGGGTGGCCATGCATGTTGGTTCCTTTCCATGTGTAAACATATTCTTGTTAAGAAACAATCGGGTTCTTCAATGATGGAGGAATGTAATCGATGTGTTACAAAAACACAAAGAGCGCAATTGACCAAGAGGTCACTTAGAGGTTGCTTGGAGGTCGAGCGAACCACTGATAACACAGAGAAGCCAGTTTTCCTTCAAGGAGTTTTTTTTTTATGCGCACAGAGGCCAAGAGAAGCTCACAAAGAGCCAAGAGCCAGAAAGCTGAGAGCCAGAGCCAAGAGCCAAAGCAAGAGTCGAGAGCCAGAGCCAGAGCTAAGATCCATAGCCAAAGCCAAGAGCGAGAGCTAGAGCCAAGAGAACAACAAAGAGATCAAAATGATCCAGCTGTTGTTGGTGTCCAAAGTGTGTTGAAGATAGAAGAGGGTATTCCAGAGACAATGAAAGAATTATGAGGGAGTTGGTGCAAGCTAGAGCTCAAGATAACTCAGAGCGCTGATTGAAGGAGTCTAGTCCAGAGAAGCCTAGATCTGTTTGCAGAGTATGGACAGCCAGAGAGGTAAGATGGTATTCTAAACCCATAGGTTCAGTTATAAACTAATGGAGTTGAGCATGAAGCTTGTAAAAATAATTCAACCATAATCCCAAAGAGCCTAGTTGAGTTGACTAGAGCTCACGGAGATGTAGCCCAAGAGGTTTGGGTGAAATCCTAATGATATTTTTGTCTTATGTGTTTGCTTATTGCTGCTTTATTTATTATTATATGCATTTCATATCAGTTTTAGCAAATGGACATAAGCACTTGAACAGTCTAAAAGAAAACACAAGCATACACCTATTTCAAGATTTTTTAATTCCGCAATTGGTTAATCATAAGCTAGATCTTGGAAATTAATAAGCTTTGGAGTGGGAGAGTTTCTTGTAAGCTGACAAAAAGCCTTTAGGTCCCCATTTCAAATCAAGTGGTATCAGAGCATCAGGTTGATTAACCCCACCTTCAAAGAAGGTTATATCAAAGCAAGCTATACTAGAGCAGATGGTATCATGATGCAAGTAGTACCAGTATATGCTTGTTTGACTTGAAAGGTGTTCAAATAGTAGCAAGGATTTTAATGTTTGATTGTTTGTAAACTGACTGTTGTATGAGTTTGCAACGGTTCAGGGAAAGTTGTCGTTAGCTAAGTCTAGGAGAGGACAAGAAGGAAGAAGGGTTGAAGCAATTCTTCTTATCCCAAAGGACCTCAAAGCAATCCTTGACGCACAAGAGGTTTGTTGCAAAAGGTTGCTTGAATAAGCTCTTTGTTAATATTGTTTGAAGTTCTTCTGTTCATTTTGATAATGACAACTTCTACAAGTGAGTCCTCAAATTCTTCTTTCTTCACAAGATTCTTTGATGAAGACATGAAGCAAGACTTGTTCACCATGATGAATACTGCGAGAGAAATGTATGAGGATGGAAGGAAGAGCATCATACTTAGAGAGAAATTGAATTCCATGAAGGAAGAGAAATAGTTTCTTCCTGACAAATTGCAGGAAATGAAGAGACAACTTCATATTGCAAATATGAACTTCGAAAGGATGCATGAGTTGGAGACACAGCTCTTTGTTGCAAAGGAATCCTTGGTCAAGTATTAGCTTGAATAAGAGGTAAACAATTCATGTTTGTCTTCAATTCTTCTAAGAATGTTTATATTGGTTATTTTGAAAAACATACCAGAGGCATAGGTTCCAAGTTAATGTACAAGATGGGCTATGAAGGAAAATGCTTGGGCAAACATACACAAGGTATTATTGAGCCAATAATAGTTGAGGAAAGGCCTAAGTATTTGGGTCTTGGCTATGGACAGTCTTATGGAGAAAGTTCCAAAGCTGCCATGAAGACCATTGAAACAGTTCCAAGAAGGAGTTTCATTGTAGGTCTTCTACCTCAAGAGTGTGAAGATTGTATTCTTGGGGAATGCAATAGTGTGAAACATCATTTGCAGAAAAAAAGGTGTATATCAGCATACACTTGAAAGAGAGAGTTCTGGAAACTCTAAAACCATTGAAGAGGTTGATGGTGTTCCAAAGGGAGCTACTACTTCTTTCAATTCACCTCCTCATGAAGGTAATAAAGGTGAAAAAGAAAGGTATAAATCTGGTTTTAACCATATTCCTTTTGATTATGCTTAGCATGGTAAATTTCCATATAAGCATGGGAAAAGAATTGCATGTTCCTTTTGTGGTTTGGATAACCATAATCTTTCTAGATGTTGGAAGAGAATGGCCACATACAGGAAACTTTTGATGGAAAGGAAGCAAAAAGCCAAAGGTCCACTAGACAAGGCAAATCATGTTGTCAAGAAGATGCACATGTGTTGCACTTACTACCATAAGCAAGGACATATTGCTGCAAAATGTTGGACTCTGAATCCAACAATACTTCCACAAAACTTGAAGAAGGTGGAAAGAGAAAATGGCAGGAACGGAAAGGAAGTTTCCATAAATGATGTGTTTCAGGATGATTCACATGTTGATGCTGATGTGCAGACAAAGGAAGGACCTTTGAAATGGATTGGTAAGAAATGGTTAGAATTCTTATCCAATTAAGATTGCATGTCTATTGATATAATGCATCTATTTGCATTTCTTTGTCAATGAGATGCAAGTTGCATGATTTTACCAAGAAGGTGAATGGAAAAGTTGAGTAGGAGACTCACTTTATTGCTGCAACATTATATTCATTTCAGCTTCGAAAGCACAGTGTGCTTAAGTGAAATTTGAAAGATGAAATGCATGCATAAGCTTGATATGCATGTACACAGGGATGTTGATGACTTCCTTGTATTTAAACATGTATGCGTGATTAACTTGAAGGGTTGATTACTTTGTTTTAAACATGCATGTAATGCAATATTGACTTGAGAAAAGTTGATTTGGAGATGATGATGAAGTGTTTCATATTTGAAAAAGAACTTTAGGATCAATTGTTTCTTTTTCTACATGCTTGACTTGAAGGGTGAATTGTTTAAAAGCATGTTTTATTGGCTTGTTATCTAGTCAATCATTTTTATGCAGATGTAAAGACATGGAGGTGTTCACAAGATGTGAAATATGTTTTCTTTTGAGGAAGCATAAGTTTAGGCCATCCAATTGTTTTCTGTAATCCTGTTGTTGTTAATAGTTGTTGTTGACAGTATGTCAAACAGGTACAAATGAAAATTTTGTGAAGAAAATGTAACTTCACATTGGTTTGAGCCATCTTCGATCAATGATCAAGGCAGAGAAGTTCAAACTACCTTTTGTGATCTTCTCAGCAAGAGTTATGCATGAAGTCAAGGAGGAAGACAGTTCTTCCCAGGAGGACAAGCACATCTAGGAAGGGAGTGTTCAAATTCTTTGGTTCAGAGGCACTATGCAAGGCAAGTGTATGAAGGCCGAAAGAAGAGGGTGTCGTACTCTCATCTATTGTTCATGTCAGTATATCAGACTTTTGGAGACCAAAAGATTTTTAGTGGGAAGGCGTGATCAGAAAATGATCCTAGATGACTTTTTACTCAGAACTGAAAGTCAAAGGATGCTTCTGAAAATAGTCCCATTGCATAGATATTTTCAGTCTGAATCTAATGCAATTTGAATGGGCTAAAATGGACTTCGGATGATGAAGTTATTGTAATAAGAAGTTTGCCCATTGTCCTTTGAAAAGGAGGCAAATTCTTATAAAAATGGGCTTAAGGCATTATATGGAAAAATCGCATTGGAAGGGTTAAAAGGAGGACTTAGACCAAAGGTAGAAGGACTCCCCCCATAGCGATCTCTGACATATCGCATCGGAGGTAGGCCTTAGCACGATATCGAGACCCAAGCAGAGCTGATTGCGATAAGTCAATGATTGACGTCGGCGATCAGCGATCATAGGAGATAATGCTAAGGGCCAGGTGATGTGCGATTTGCGATTGCGATGATCAAATCAGTGGATCGGTGTTAGCATGTTCCATGGTATATGGAAAGAACCCCCGGGCCATAGCGATAGCGATGTGTGATATCAATTGTCGGAACGGAAAAAGAATGGACGGTCCTGATTTGATTGGTGATCCCCGATACAAAGGGTCAATGCACATTGCGATATGTGACTTGCAATGTGTTGACAAAAGGTAGACCCTATGGGTTTATAAACACGATTGAATAATATTTGAAATCTGGTTTATTCAGATTTTCTTTGTATTTCCAGTGTATTGGGTTTTTTGGCCATACGCCTATGCGATTGCGATTTGCGATAGAATGGTGGACCTGATGGGTTTATAGATGCGATTGTATATATTTGAAGTCTGATTAAATGCTCCATGATGCGTTTTCCTATATATTTCCATTATTTGGCTATTTCGGCCAGAGGAAGGCAAAACGATCGGGTGGCCATGCCCGCCAATTCCTTTCCATGTGTAAATGGATTCTTGTAAAGAAACAATTGGGTTCTTCAATGATGGAGGATTGTAACCGATATGTTATAAAAACACAAACAACACAATTGACCGAGAGGTCGCTTGGAGGTTGAGCAAACCATTGATAACATAGAGAAGCCAGTTTTCCCTTCAGGGAGTTTTTTTTATCCACGCAGAGGCCGGGAGAAGCTCACAGAGAGCTAAGAGCCAGAGCCAAGAGCTAGAGAACCAAGAGCCAGAGCCAAGAGCCAAAGCAAGAGCTGAGAGCTAGAGCCAGAGCAAAGAGAGAGAGCCAGAGCTAAGAGCTAGATCCAGAGCTAAGAGCTAGAGCCAGAGCCAAAGCCGAGAGAACAGGAAAGAGATTGAAATGATCTAGTTGTTGTTGGTGTCCAAAGTGTGTTGAAGATAGAAGAAGGTATTCTAGAGACAGTGAAATAATTCTGAGGGAGTTGGTGCAAGCTAGAGCTCCTGATAACTCAGAGCGTTGATTGAAGGAGTATAGTCCAGAGAAGCCTAGATCTGTCTACAAAGTATGGACAGTCAGAGGGGTAAGATGGTATTCTAAACCCATAGGTTCAGTTGTAAACCAATGGAGTTGAGCATGGAGCTTGTAAAAAAAATTCAGCCATGAACCCAGAGAGCCTAGTTGAGTTGATAAGAGCTCATGGAGACGTAGCCCAAGAGGTTTGGGTGAACTCCTAATGATATTGTTGTCTTATGTGTTTGCTCATTGCTGCTTTATTTGCTATTATATGCACTTCATATCATTTTAAGCAAATGGACATAAGCACTTGAACAGTCTAAAAGCAAACACAAGCATACAACAATTTCAAACATTTTTAATTCCGCAATTGGTTAATCATAAGCTAGATCTTGGAAATTAATAAGCTTTGGAGTGGGAGAGGTTCTTGTAAGCTAACAAGAAGCCTTTAGGTCCCCATTTCAGATCATCATTATTGGTGGTTTCTCTCACGCTTGTTAACAATTTTACATCATTGACTGGTAATCAAGTGACTTTTTAGCATGCTCGACGTCAACACATCTATTCACATGTTAGAATTTGTACTTTGATCGGGTCATGTTGGAGCGCAAGACCCTGGGCTCATGTTACAAAAGTCCAGGTTGCGAAGTGATGTGATATGGTTATGCTGATATACATGTCTCTTTCATATGGATGGTTGCGACCACACCATGAGTTATCATATGTGATCCTTCTCATTATTGGATGGTTGCGACCATACCTTGATTTCATTATGATCCTATTTAACAGATGGTTGCACCCATGCCTAGATCCATTTACATTATCATTCTTTGGATGGTTGCGTCCATACCACGATCCATGTATCATTTGACAGAGTTTTCAGTTATGTATATGTATATGTACTTTCTTACAGGTTTTCTGACTACAGACTTCGGTTCCCCACATTTATTCATAAAGTGTTTCATCCCTCACTCTAGTTTGGCCTTCACGCTTTAGGGGGCATATGCTACATAGCATTTTGTCACTGTCTCTTTACTCCTCGTTCCTTGATCCTGGAGAACCTCTACAGTGAACCCTACGTGCTTTCCCTTCATGAAGAAACTCCCACTGTGTCCCTCTTCATGAGCAGAAGAATTCCCTTTTGCACCATTTCCCCAAAATCTTTTATTTTTCCCAGTTTACAAGACCGACATTAATGACCCTTGTGCTCCTCGCACCAACATGCAGGGATTAACACTATCCCTAGTGCCGACCAAAGTAGCTGAGATTTGTTCCAGTCGCGTTGATTATCTTATGGAAATTTTTTTAAATAGGGAGAAGCTTCCATCTCTAGAAGCTTCGTAACGGAAGTCTGGTAAATGGTTTGGCTGGATGGGGTCGAGGATGTCAGTTTGGGCTCCTTTCCCCTATAAGGATGGAACTACCTCAAGAGATAAGACCTTCTCCCATGAGAAGAGGAACCATCTCCCATCCATTCATGCTATATAAACCTCCATTTTTCCCAAGCACAAGCTAGTGTTGGAGTGTTAAGTGTTAATGTTGGTGTGTTAGTGCTAATTAAATTTGGAGTAAACAACAAGCTATTCATAGTTGTAGCTATATAGTTGTGTGAGGGAGAAGTGTGAATTTGGTTTAGTGTGAAGCCTAAAGGTAATAGCCTTAAAACTATCATTGTTGAGGCCATCATAGAATGCTAATAGAAGTGTGTGGGAACCTGGTTTTGTCGAAGGAGAACGAAAATGTCAAGACAATGGTTGTAATCTCTTCTTGATTCAATGTATATGCAACTATCAATTGATTTCCTACATAATGTGTCATCTTACATGTTTATAGCTTAATGTTTCTTGACTTGTTAAGTAGGTTGAATTACAATTTGTCTATTATGACGGTTGTTGTTTGTTGTTGTTTACTTGTTTCATGTGTTTGAAGAATAAGCATAGTAAGAGGTAGGCCCTCTTAATTGGTTCTAACCTAAGGAAATATTCCATAGAATGTATCGGTTGTGGCTACACCCATTATTGGGCTAGAGAAATTGTTTGTGTCCACACTCATAATTTTACTTCACCACACTAAACCTTCAGACTTGTATATCTTTCTCATACCAGCATCGTTTGTAGAAATTTTGCAAATTCTCTACAAATCTCGCTCTGAGACCTCTGTATAAAATCTGACTGTAGATTAACTCTATAATGCAATATACATTAAATAAAAACATTATAACCTACTTATACTATCAATTTGCAGAAGCTTAAATATTGAGCAAGATCGAGCTGAACAAACATAACAAGAAGAAGAAGGATCAATGCACAATACACATGAAAATACTTTGGGGAAAGCCTTAGCTAAAACCCCCACTATCTGTATTATCATACAAGGTGGAAATGCATAGGAATTATACAAATCCTTAGCTCTCACAACTATCCAACTCTTAGTACAATCCTCAAAATGCTCATAGGCAATCAAAGCTTCTCTCAAGCCTTCCTCTCTGCCCTCCAATCTCCTATTTCCTTGTGTTGTTCCTCTGGGATGATTCACCTTCAACCAAGTGGAACACTACTCTTACACACTATAAAACTACGCAATCCTCAATGAACCTTTTCTTGAATGCATGCATGAGTTTCCTTTATAGGAAAACACATGAAACTAATAGTACACTGTCCTTGACATTTAACTCAACTGGGTCTTTCTCATAATAGACATGCATGAGTTTCTGATGAGGGAATATTCAGTTATCTGGAGTACATTTGTTGAGTGCATGCATGCATCAACTGACTGATAACTCACAATTAGTTCCTCAAACAGTTTGGAACTAATTTAACTGGACTTAACTCAGTAAACTAAGTCAACTAAAACATAACTCAACCTTATCTCCTTAATTAAGGGACAATCTCATTAATTTAAGGGATGATTATTGCATGACTACAGAAAGACTTCTAACTTGAATTTCTCCAACTAATTAATCCATAATGAATTAATTAATTATTTCCAAGTAGCTAGTGAGATTAAATTCAATTTTAATTCACAATTTTAATTCAAGGACAAATTAAAATTGGAATATTCTTTTTGCCACACTTCAACACTCCCTCTCAACAAGAAATGGATTATCTGCCACCCCAATCCTATCTCTATGGAACTCGAATTTACACTTTGACAATGCCTTTGTCAAAATGTTAACATCTTGCTCCTCTATCGAAATATATTGCATCAACATGATCCTCCTCACTACACAGTCTTTGAGATGATGATACCAGATGTCGATCTGCTTGGACATATCATGAAATACTGGATTCTTAGAGAGTTTGATACAACTCTGATTTTCAAAATAAATCATAGTTGGATCCATCCTTTGATCAAACAAACCAACTAGGATTTTTTGCATCTAGATGGCCTCAGATGTTGCTTGACTTGTAGCCATGCATTAAGCCTCTGCCGAACTGAGTGCAACCGACCTCTATTTCCTACTGTACCAAGAAACTACCGCTAACCCAAGGTTTAAAATCCCTCCTGATGTGCTCTTTTGATCTGATGGACTCCCTACCCAATCTGCATCAGTGAAGCCCTGCAGCTTCAATCTCTCTGTCCGTCTATACCATAATCCATATTGAGATGTGCCTCTGAGGTATCTCAATACATGATTTTTCGCCTTCCAAAACATCTTGGTAGGCTAAACCATCGCTTGACTCAGTTAGTTCACCACATAGCACAAATCTGATCGTGTGTTCACTAAGTACATTAGTGAACCCATAAGTTGCTTGTACACAGTAGCCTCCACTACTTCTCATGAAGTAGCATCCTCCTTCCTCTAGTTACTTGCTAGAGGAGTCTGCATGGGCTTGCACTTCTCCATGTGGAATCTCCTTAGTATCTCGTTAGCATACTTCCCTTCAGACACAAACAACCCCCCATCCTTCTACCACACTTCCATGCCAAGGAAGTAATGCATGAGACCCATGTCTTTCATCTCGAATTCCCTTGCAAGGTCCTCCTCTCAAGACACAATCAACTGATCATCACTAGTCAATATGAGATCATCAACATAAATAATGATGATGAACAGCTTACCTTCCACCACTATGTTGTACAAGTTCGCATCTACTTCACTCTTTGTGAAGCTCAACCCATTGAAGTAGTCACCTATCCTGGTGTACCAAGCACAAGGTGCTTGCTTCAGCCCGTACAATGCTCTCTTGAGTCAGCACACATGTGACTCAAGATCGAAGGTCTCAAAACCTTTTGACTGCTCTATGTACACCTCTTCCTCAATCTCTCCATTAAGGAGTACAGTCTTCACATCCATCTAATGGATCTTCCAACCCATCTGTGCTGATAGTGCCAACATAGATATGATAGATGAATACCTTGCAACAGGAGCAAAAGTCTCATCATAGTCAATCCCCTCGAATTGTGAAAATCCATGGGAAACAAATCTTGCCTTATGCTTCTCCACACTACCATCAATAGCTTTCTTTACCTTGTGAAGCCAATGGAACACACAATTGAATTGTTCTCCGGTCTCAGAACCACATCCCAAACACTGTTACGAACTATGGATTCATACTCCTCCACCATAGCATCAACCCAAATTGGTTGCTGCACTTCTTCCTCAAAGGAAGATGGCTCGGTCTCAACACCTTCCCCAGCAAGGGCCATGTATCCAGTGTACCTCTCAGGTGACCTCCTCTATCTGTGCTGAGAAAATGGTGCTCCCACATTCTCTCTTGCATCCTGCAACAATCTGTCAGCTTCTCTTGTGCACTTTCGTCCATCTTTGGAAGACTCTACTTGAGTGGATGTCTCCACTCCTGGAACCTCTGCATGAGGCTGCTTCGCATCAGTCTAAGGCTCCTCCTCCTTACGAACCAACTGTTCCTCCACAACCTATAGTTGGAGCTCCCTCTCAAGGGAAACTCACATGGCCTTCTACTCATCAAACTTGAGATCTCTCGAAACCACTGTCCTTTGACTGGTAGGCAACTACACCCGATAGTTGTGAGGTGTACTAGTGTACCCCACAAGTATCCCCAACTTTGTTGTCAGCTCAAGCTTCTTCCGTGCATCCTTTGTCACATGGAAATATACCAATGAGCCAAAGATCCTGAAGTGACCCACATCCGGTCTCTTACCGGAGAAAGCTTCCTCTGGTGTCAACTTGCTCAAGTTTACCTTTGGGAAGTCCTGTAGATATCTGTTGCATTATCTTCAAAGCCCCATGATGAAAATGGCCCAACCACCTGTGCCACAACTCGCCAATGTCTTGGCTTTGCACCAATTATGCTTTCGTACTCAATGTTGCACAATCATCTACCTCTAGATTATAGAGATTCTTCACCCAAATCCCTATCCTCTTGGTCTGACCCATGGCTATGTGTCTTAGTAACACCTTTCCTTTACTAAAGACAACATCATAGCTTTTGTCCTCCAACATCGTGGCTGATACCAAGTTCTTCTTCAGTCCAGGCACATACTTCACATCTATCAAGGTGATAGCAACTCCATGCTCCCGCTAAAAAGCAATCGTACCCACTCTTGAAACACTATACTTTCGTCGTCACCCATCTCTATGCGCATCTTGAGGTGTTTCTCCTCCAAGTTATTGAATAAACTTTTATCATCAGCCATGTGGAATGAGGCTCCACTGTCAATATACCGGACACAACCCATCATCGATGACACCATGCATGCGATGAGGGTAAAGTCCATTTTGAACTAAGAGGCTAATGCCTCACCCTCCAATCCTTCTGAGGATCCCTTCTTGGACTTCTTCAATGGGAAATTAGTCGCATAATGTCCCATCTCAATTTAAATATGATATGAATTCGATTTGCACCTGCAACCACGAACTTCAAACTTCGAATTCTCTTCTCTGTATATTGTTCACAACTCCATTAAACTAGGCTCCAATACCATGTAGAAATTCTACAAATTCTCTACAAATCTCGCTCTGAGACCTCTGTAGAAAATCTAACTGTAGATTAACCCGATAATGCAATATACATTAAAGAAAAATACTATAACCTACCTCTACTATCAATTTGCGGAAGCTTAAAGATTGAGCAAGATCGAGCTGAACACATATAACCAAAAGAAGAAGAATCAATGCACAATACACATGAAAATACTTTGGGGAAAGCCTCAGCTAAAAACCCCATTATTTGTATTATCATACAAGGTGGAAAAACATAGGAATTATACAAAGCCTTAGCCCTCACAGCTATCCAGGTCTCAATACAATCCTCACAGATGCTCACAGGCAATTAAAGCTTCTCTCAAGCCTTCCTCTCTGCCCTCCAAGCTCCTATTTCCTTGCGTTGTTCCTCTGGGATGATTCACCTTCAACCAAGTAGAACATTGCTCTTACACACTGTAAAACTGCGCAATCCTCAACGAACCTTTTCTTGGTTGCATGCATGAGTTTCCTTTATAGGAAAACACATTCAACTGATAGTACACTGTCCTTGACATTTAGCTCAACTGGGTCTTTCTCATAATAGAAATGCATGAGTTTCTGACAAGGGAATCTTCAGTTACCTGGAGTACACTGGTTGAGTGCATGCATGCATCAACTGACTGATAACTCACAATTAGTTCCTCAAATAGTTTAGAACTAATTTACTTAACTCAGTCAAATGAGTCAACTAATTACAACTCAAATATAACTCAATGATCTAATAACGAGATCTTAGACAATTATTAAGGTATTACAAACTCATGTGCATGGATTTTCCTATGTTACTTTGTTCAATGGATCGATAAGATTGCGAAATACATAGACGATGAAGCAGTAAAAGAACATAATAAACAAACACACATAAACACAAGTTGAATAAGGAGTTCACCCAACACTCTTGGGCTACATCTCCTGGTCCAGCCTTTAGTGGTGACCTCTCTATTATGTCTTTAGAAGCATATTTTTTACAAAAGTGAGCTCAATTTGAGTCTCACACAATAGATACAAAACAATAAGGCTTTACTTGGATCCCCCAAGTCTTTATGAGTACACAAACTCTCCTCACTGACTCTCTGTTTTTGTTTGCTCTCTGTCTCAACACTACTTGTCTTGTCTTCCGTCTTCTGTGGCTTTAAAGCCAATTGGCGTTGTCTTCTCATTTCCTCTTCTCGGGCTCTCTGGCTCCCCAGTCTTTGTCCGCTCAGATCTCCTTCTGAGCATTAGCAATCATTGCATAACGTCTTTAGGGAAGGTGGCCACCTGTTCTGTAACGGAATGGGTCATTGGGCCTTTGAAATCCCCAAAAACAGCATTTTCTATTTACATAGAGAAACACTATAAAACATGGGAAAATCCACCAAAACATTCTTCATCGGACTTCAAATACTATAAATTCCCCTTATAACTCCTATCGGGTCCGCCTTTATGTCGCTTATTGTATCTCCACCGTTGATTTGGGAGATCTGGATCCAACGGCTGTGGTTCATTTCGGGTGACTCTTTTGTTATGAAACCAACTCACAAAAAGATAGAAAAGATAGATCAACGCCTTAGAATTCAGCCTCTTCAAGGTGGCAACCTCCTTTACATTACATAAATGAACAATTCTTAGACGATACAAATGACAAGACCTCCTTTCTATATATAGGAGTCTAAGGGGTCATAATATAATCAGAGCCGACATAACAATAATAATGTAAGGGCACAATAATAACAATAGTAGGCTTTTATGGGACACAATAATAACAATATGGGGACTATATGGGTACAACAATATAATAAGGGGTTTTCACTAATAACAATAAGGGGTTACACTAGTAGTATAGGGGCCTAACATGCCCCTCTCCTTCAAAATGTGTTGTCCTCAATGCTTGAGTAGTTCTTGATGCTTCTGTATAAAATTCTTGTCCTCCCATGTGGAATATTCAGCAGGTAAGTTCTTCCACTTGATGAGATACTTTGAAATTGATCGATTTCCTAGCTGTCGGGTTCTTATTTCTGTGACTGCTCCAGGTTCCAATATGATTTTTCCTTCCTCTTCAAGTTCTCGCAATATTGCTTGAATTGGGATATTCTGCAACTTTTGAATGAGTGGCCACACTTCTTTGTCCTTCTTCCATTCATCCCTTGCTTCGTTTATCCAATATGGTTGGATAATAGAAATAGCACAAAACAATTCTTCCACATCCTAATCCTTTCTTGAGAGTGCATCTGCAACAAAATCTTGCTTCCCTTTTCTATAGATGATGTCAAAGTCATAACCCAACATAATTGTGACCCATTTTTTCTGTTCTTCTAAAGATAATAGTTGTTCTAAAAAGTATTTAAGACTATCATGATCCATTTTTACCTTGAAGTGTCTTCCCATTCAGTAAGGTCACCATTTCTTAAGTGCATGTAGTATTTCCAACATTTGCTTCTCATAAATAGCTTGCTCGAGTTGTAGCCGTAAAAATACCCAATCACCTACATCAAAACTTTTTTCACTGTGATGTTGATCTACTTGTTGTTTCATTTGATTTTGCACCAAAGTGGCATTATCCTTTAAAAGTTGGAGAACTTGTTGTTGATGCTCAATGTGATCTTTCACTGCTTGAACCTTTTTCTTCTTGATATGTCCTTCTATCTTGAGAGTTTGAGTGGTAATTTCTTCCAATGTTTCACAAGATATGGTTGGATTCATTTCTTGATGCTTGATGTGATCTTTCACTTCTTTAACATTTTTTTCTCGATATGTCCTTCTATCTCGATAGTTTGAGGAGTGGTAATTTCGGCCAATACATTCCAAGATATGGTTGGATTCATTTCTTCTTTCTTGATGTGATCATTCACTTCTTGAACCTTTTTCTTCTTGATATGTTCTTCTATCTTGAGAGTTTTAGGAGTGGTAATTCTTGCCAATACTTTACAAGATATGATCGGATTCATTTCTTCTTTCTCTGGGGTTGGGTCCTGGCATATATCATCTTCTTTCTTGATCCTTTTCTTTCTCCTCTTCATACTCTATGTACAATAATTTCTTCTGAGCATACTTATGACCTTTAGAGCATTTTCTATCACAATTGTAACAAATCCCTTTTTCTCTTTCCAATTGTTGTGGTGTTGCTCTTTGTATCCTCATAATGTGTTATCATTTCCTCCGTGAAAATTGACCACGTAACAAGTTGTTTACGAGAACAAGGGTAAACTTATATTGAATAGATGATCGTTCATTTACTTTTAGGAGTTCAAACAATCAAGTACCCAACGATCTTTTCATGTTTAAGGAGTTTGAAAAGGGCATAAATAGAACTCCTTATTTTGCTTTTTCGTAAATTTTAACGAGTTTGAAAAAGTGATAAAAATACACTCAATGCCAAAATGATTCATTTTCATAAATAACCTATGATCTACACACTTAAACTCAAAAAATTTCGTCACTAAAAGATATTGTCAAAAACATTATAAATTTGGATTTCATAGGCTAATAAGAAAAAAATAAGATTTTAATACACCTAAAAACTTATAAAAACCCAAAAAGGTAAAAACTTTTTACCATTTGTGTTTTTCACCCTTTGAGAGTGATAGAGTGCATTTTTCACCAAGAAATTCAAAGGCAAATTCTCAGCAAACTATTAGATGAAATCGCGACTCATCTTCTCCGAGTAAATCATCTCTCTGATATTTTTGTTTTCATGGTTTTTATTTCGTGTACAAGAAGAATTATTCATAATTGGAGGCCATAAGCTCACTATCGATGTTAGTGACATTTACTTCTTATCTGGGCTCCCACGTCATGGAGTGGAGATTTCTCTATATGGACATAGACGATGTGGCCAAAAAAATGCCACCTATTTAGTGCAACATTGCTTCTAAGGAGATACTCTCAAGGATGGGAGAATTGATATCAAAACTATAGAGAGGTTTCCTTTAAGATCTATTGGGTTCATTATTTCATGACTATGATGAAGTGCACATCTTCGCGTGCTTACAAAGACTCAGATGAAAACAGTCGTAGAGTGCATGCGACCTACAATATTCAACTAGTGTGAAGCAGTAGTTGCCAATCTAAAAGGGAAACTAACTAGAGTCAAAACCCACAAACTCAAGAATTTTGGGTATGTTGCCTTTATCATCTCATTTTCTCTAGAGTGGATCCCTCTTCTCGCTCCACAAGGCCAAAGAGAGAGGAGGATCTCAAGATCCCCACATGTTGAAGTAGGTCACATTGATGGCATGCCACGAAGGTGATGGAGGACCAACAATCCATTATACACCTGATTTCTTTGGATGGCTGGAAAATCAAATTATCATGATTGAATCTTTTCCATATGCATGCATGGATTACACAGGTGATCTAGATATGCCACTACCAAGTGGGATGCAGTGGGGAAATCTAGGTAAAAACTTCACACTTTGATTATTTTTCAATTTTTTCAATTTTTTTTTTTTTGGCATTCGAAACTAATTATTTGAAATGATCATGCAGATGTGGGCCCAGTGAGACTGGCAGGTCTATGCAGATATGACAGGCATGGTGAGTAGACAGTATCTCCCACAATGCAGAATCCAGATGCAACAGAGGAATTGACTGAGCTGGGGCACAACCTTGAGAGGTTGACCCAAGACATCCTGGATGTCGGGATTGATGACTTGCCTCTCCACTACTAGAGGCACACTGTGGGAGTTCCTAGACCTATTAGTTGCTTTCTACGACGAATAGCTCATGCTATTGTCTGATACTATCATCATGTTGCGTAGAAGCTAGTCTGAAGGCTGGATTTTTTATTTTTGATGATGTATCGACACGTTCAGACAATGAAGGCCACAGGGCCTCATGTTGTTGGATGACATTTTTGTAAAAAAATACACCTTTTACACACATTTTACTTAATGAAAACTACTACTTCTATCTCATTCTATCTTGTACAATATGTGGATGAATATTGTTTTGATTTCTTACAGATGTTTAGAATTGTGAATGCAATAGTAATCAAAATTAATTCAAGATAAACAAGAAAGGTAATAGAAAATCGTAAAAAGATGCCCAAAAAATTGTTGCACACAAAACATAATTACGATGTACCCATGAAGAGGCACATGCCCCCCAAGATTTGTTTGACCTACTTAAGTAATCAGTATAGGCAAATGAAATAAATATTTATTGATAAAATCACATAAAATACGTGGTTTAAAAAGGGACTTGTTTCATTTTTTAACAAGATTGAAGTAGAACTATGCTCATGAATGTGTTTCATTTTTTAGGAAGGTTGACATAAAAAAATAATTATCCTCTAACTAATTGTATCTCATTTTTTAATGAGGTTGACATGGTAAAAGGACTATCCTCGGAGCCACTTGTTTCATTTTTTAAACGAGGCTGACACGGTAACAGAAGCATCCTCACAAGTATTTGTTTCATTTTTAACAAGGTTGACATAGTAGAAGAACCATCCTCACAAGTATTTGTTTCATTTTTAACAAGGTTGACACAATAAAAGAACTATCCTCACAGTCACTAGCTTCATTTTTTAAACAACAGTAACAAAATCATCCTCTAAGGCACTTGTTTAATTTTTAACGAGGTTTAAATAGTAGAAGAACCATCCTCACAAGTATTTGTTTCATTTTTTAATGAGGTTGACACAATGAAAGAACTTTCCTCGAGGATTGTTTCATGTTTATGCGAGCTTGAAACAAAAATAACCATGCTTGTAAGAATCTATTTCATTTTTTAACAAGGTTCATGCAATAAAGAACCATCCGAACAAAAAGTTTTTTCATTTTTTTAACGAGGTTGACACAACAAAATAACTATCCTCGCAAGAACTTGTTTCATTTTTTAACAAGGTTCATGCAATAAAGAACCATCCTCACAAAAAGTTTTTTCATTTTTTTTAACGAGGTTGACACAACAAAATAACTATCCTCGCAAGAACTTGTTTCATTTTTTAACGGGATAAATGGATGTGAAAATGATGGTGTTGTGACTTGACTCAAAACCTAATGCAATTTAATATGAAATTGTAATCTTTTCATTTCGATGAATTGTAACTAAAATAAGGGAAGACGTTTCATTAACTTTTCAAAATATACAAGAATCAGTGAATCATTTCAAAATCCACATCAGATAGAATGCAAAATACACGATTCTTGGCTCTTCTTCGAAAAATGCAACCTAAATCACTCAAAATCCAAGTTACAAGCAACAAAATTTTTAACTTATCAACTTCTAGCATACCCAAACAAACAATCAATAAATTCCTCCTTCAACATACACAACCTATAATTTCAATTTGGCATAATGAGTTGCAAACCACTGTAAGCAGAAGATTATGTTGTCTTATAGAAAGAAATAATCAACAATTACTTTGGCAAAATAACAAACTTCCAACCACAAGTGCTCTGTTGAGAAACTCTAAATTTTCTTAAAACTAATGACACCTCGGAATTAAGAAGACAAAGTACTTAATCTAATGCGTTAACATAAAAAAGGATAGACTTAAATTATCCAGCAATGACTAGTCCTTTTGGTTGATTAATTAGCAATTCACTATGTCAAACTTCAAATCCTAATTTGCAAGAGTAAAGAATTAATTAAAAAGCAACCCAAATAATCAAATCAAAATAAGGAGGAGATTTCCAGAAGACAAACACATGTAATTAAACAGGAAAAATCAAAACTTCTGGAGTTGATGAGGATAAAACTGAAATTTTCAAAAATTCCAGCACAGGTCATAGAAAAAACCAATGCGCATATGCACTGTTGCAAAGAGAAAAGTGCGCTCTATGCCTAAAGATAAAGTACGCACAATGGAAACTTTTTAGAAAAAAATAAAAACAAGTCAAATAAATCACAAAATCCAGACTTTCAATCAATTCCAAACGCTTAGAGAAGGTTATAACAGAAGGATCGTAGGTCAAAACAAAGAGAATGAAGGAGAGTGAGTCGTTCCCCAGTGGAGTCACAAATTTCTTAGGCGGACTAATCCTTCTTGTGGACAAGAGCGACCTCCCTAGACCTCAGTGAAATCTAGTAACAAACAAGAAAGAGTCGCCACCTTTCCCTAACTTACGATTGACTGAGACAAACAATATGAGAGAGGTTACTTACCATTTAATCGAAATGCTTGATGAAGTGCCTTTTAGTGCCTTCGACCATAAACTTCTCCTCGATGCTTTAGAGATCATTCTAGCTCTTCCCACAACTTCCCCGTGATGTCCTAAAGGAGATATGCATAGACAGACACACAAAAGATCAAATCATCTAGTATAATCATAAGATATAAATAAACTAATTAACTCAAAATATATCATAAATTGGATCAATAAGCAATCATAACCTATGTGGGTGATCAAGGAATCCAACAAATGATATAAAAGAAGACATAATAGGGAAATAACAGTTGCTTTTATATTAATAAAAGGAGAACAAACTTACAACCTCAAAACGTTGATGTTACAAGCCTCTTCTCACAATTTCCAACATTCTCCTTGGATGAATAGTCGCCTAGCCATATTTATGCAGCATACGCCTACATCCAATAGTCCTCCTCAATCCTCAGGCTTGTGATAGCTTTATAGTCCAAAAGGAGGAAGTTTGGGATCCATTTCCTAAGGGATGAGATCCAAAAATGGTGGGATAGGGGTTCCACAAAGAGAGGGAAGTAGCTTCATGACAGAAGGGATCAGGGTTGAATAGGTATCCATTCGAAGCTTGTTAGTTGGGAAATATTTGACTAACAATGCTTCTAGAATTGACTTTTTATTTTTACAAGCGTTAAGTAATGTGCGCAGACCATAATGTAAGATAGTGCGCACTTCTGTGAAGTTTATAATGGACTCTTCTGCGTATGCGCAAAAGTTGACTAGGGAATTGCGTAGGAAGCCAAAAATAGGTTTTTGAGCCTTGGGATCCAGGAATTTCATTCTCTTTGGGATAGTTTGGATTCTAGCCTTGCACGGGGATGCTTTGGAACACTTTGATGGATAGAGAAAGATCAAAACGTGACAAAATGACGTGTAATATGCATCTTTACAAGAGCAATCCATAAGTCAACAACACATACTAGATGCTCCTGGAAGGCAAGAAAGTTCCAAATTTTCACCTCTAGTATGCATTGTTTTTCCACCTAGGACACCTCCATGTTCCTTTAAGCAAGCGTGCCAAAATGATTTGGGAGGTGCACTACAATTGGATCGCTAGACATTTCGGGGTAGAGAAAACAGTGGCAGTGCTACAGAAATATTTTTATTGGTCGAACCTTGGAAAAAATGTTGGGAAGTACATCAGATCCTATACTACCTGTGCCATTACTAAATCGACCATCAACAAACAAGGCCAATATACTCCTCTGCCTCCTCCTAGTCGACCTTAGGAATCTATCTCCATGGATTATATGTTGGGCCTTCCTTCTACTAAGCATGGCAATGACTATGTTTTCGTGGTCATTGATAGATTCTCTAAGATGGCCATTATGGCGGCTTGCAAGAAGAGTATCACAACAAAAGCCACTGCTAAGCTCTTCTTTGAACAAGTGTGGGTACATTTTGGGATCCCACGGTCCATTATCTCAAATCAAGACAATAAGTTTTTTTTTATGGTTCTGGACCCGCCAACATGTCAGGGGCTCTCCCCGGTAAAAAGTCCCAACTAGACCTCGGACCATTTGGAGTAGGAGTCCTAGCAGTGGGTAGTAAAGCAATGCCTTGAGTGTGATAATGCGCAGAGGTAAGTGTAATATATTTGTTAGAATCAAGTGTGTGACCTTGAAGCAAGTCAAGTGAGATGCATGGGGGTTCTAACACACTGAGCAGAAAAAGGAAATGTGTCCCTTAGAAACTTCTAATAGTACGTAGCCTGAAAGGAACACACGATTTGAATGACATCATAAGATGGAAAGCAGAATAGTCCACAATCCAAAGTGACAAGTTAAACTAACAACGCATCTCCAACAAGATTCATACAATCATATACAAAATAGTTCATACAATAATGAGTAAGTTAAATAACATACATTGCTAAAGCAACCTGAATAATCCAACTACAATAACAACGTATGTTGGGTCCCTATAATACTAGTGATTACCCCATTACTACTGTAGTTGTACACCTTATTAATATTGTTGTGCCCCTATTTTCCCCATATTGTTATTACTATGCCCCATAGAATCCCTCTATTGTTATTTTTGTGGCTTTATATTATTATTATTAGGTCGGCTGGGTTATATTGTGCCTCCTTAGACTCCTATA